>OY856186.1:83825495-84037818 GCA_963693315.1 Diogma glabrata | reverse complement strand
ATATATATATATATATTTAGAGTGGGGCGATTTAAAAATCTTAATGGGCCCCTCGCGATTCTGATTCCTGGAGTTGTACTGAGCAAAAAAGTCCACTAGACCATATGTCTACGGTGAAAACCGAGCTTGCGAATTTTTGTTTGAAGTTTTTTTGTCGCAATTTATGTTTTGTGAAAACTTGCAAATTTTGTTAGGCTCATATCTCGTAAACCATTTGGAATTTTAGTATGAATAAAATAAGTAAATTGTAGTTCTTGACCTCAGCTACAAATTTGCTGAATTTATAAACAGAAAAAAATCACATCTTCATGACCAAAAACACGAAAATGCCAAAAAATCTATATTCTGGATAAATCCTAAAACAGACATTTGTTAAATTTTTTGACACCATTTCTGGGTAAAAACTGTATTTGATTTTATGTTTTCAGACTCTCATATCAGGGGTCCCTGAAGCGAACATCATAACCGTCAACTTCAATGAAAGTCCCTGAAGCGAACATCAACTGCATAACCGCCAACTTCAATAGAATTTCATTCAAATATATTGTTTTTGCACTTTTTTTACTTTTATAATAAATATTCTAAATTATAATTATCATAATTATAATTATAATAAATATTGTAAATTTTATAATAAATATAATAAATTTGATAATTAGTGTTTCGAGAAAATATTACAAAATCACAAATTCATATTTTCACAATTCCAAAAATATTCTAAAAGTTAAATAAAATCAAACTTTTTTGAAAATTCTAAAAAAATTCCAAAAATTATTACAAAATCAAAGATTAAAACTTTTTTCAAAAATTCTAAAAATATTGCAAAAATTATAACAAAATCAAAAACACAAACTTCATTCAAAATCCCAAAATTATTTCAAAAATTTGTAATAAAATCAAATATTTAAACTTTTTCTAAATTCTAATAATATCTTCTTGCAAATTCAAAAATTCAAACTTTTTCCAAAATTCTATAAATATTGCAAAAATTAAAACAATATCAAAAAAATTGTAACTTTTTTCAAAAATTATAATGAGATCAAAAATTTAAAACTCTAAAAATATATATATATAAAATTCACAAATTCAAAAATTCTATTTTTTTTCAAAATTCAAAAAATATTCCAAAAATTACAACAAAATCAAAAATTAAAACTTTTTCCACATTCTAAAAAATTTTGCAAAAATTATAACAAAATCAAAAATACCAACTTTTTGTAAAATTCCAAAAATATTTTTAAAAAACTGTAACAAATTAAAAAATTTCCATGTCCAATTTCATTTTCAATTACATTTACGTCATAAAAACAGCTACATTTTTTTTCCAAAAAATTGGCTAAAAAATAAACGAAAATGTTTCTTTTGACACACTTGACTATATTTTTTTGACAAACTTATAATGTTCTATAATTCTCTATAATTCTCTATAGTAATAATAAATTTTCATGTCCTACAAATTATTAATTTTATTTTGTTCCCAAAAATTGGGTAAAAAATAAATAAAAATCTTTCTTTTGACACACTTGACAACATTTTTTTGACAAACTTATAATGCCATAACTCTCAATAAAATTTCATTTCAAACAAATAATTAATTTTATTTTTGTCCAAAAAATTGGGTAAAAAAATAAATAAAAATCTTTCTTTTGACACACTTCACAACATTTTTTCGACATAATGCCACAATTCTCAATAATAATAATAAAATTTCATTTCAAACAAATAATTAATTTTATTTTTTTCCAAAAATTTGGGTAAAAAAATAAATAAAAATCTTTCTTTTGACACACTTGACAACATTCTTTTGACAAACTTATAATGCAATAATCTAGATTTTGGTCTCACATACCAATCCAATCACTTAAAATGAACGTATTTTAAGCAACAAAATACGTAAATTTCCTTGTTTTGACACACTTGACGATTTTTTGACACACTTCCGGTACAGTTATCGAACACATCGTTCTTTCGGGTCTTCCCATTTAGTGAACCTATTTTTAGAAAAAGGAAATTTTGAAATCTGTCCAGCGGTTTTCTAGATTTCGTAGGTTGTGACGGCCGGCCGGCAGACAGACATACATTTTTTTGCTTTTTTAGAATCAGTAGGTCCTAAACCGTCGAGAAAATCCAAAAAAGTGGGGGTAAGAATTTCACTTTTAGCTCATGAATGTAATACTTAGGTCTTTCAGACCGAAGTAAAATAACAAATAGAACGTTTTTGATGAGTTTAAATTATAAACAACTAAAAATGGTAATTTTTCAGTATTTTCGCGATAAATTTTCACTTTTGCAGGGCGAAAACTGCATGCAGAAATGTTCAGATGAGGTTAGTATATCATAAAAAATTGTTAAATATTTAATTGGCTAAATTTTCTGTTAGATTATTAGTTTTAATTTTCTGCGGTTTGGCTGCTATGGCCTCAAAACGGTTAAAAAAATGGTAACTTTTTGGAATTTTCGTGTTTTTGGTCATGAAGATGTGATTTTTTTTCGGTTTGTTTATTCAGCATTTGTAGCTGAGGTCAAGAGCTACAATTTACTTATTTAATTCATCGTAAAATTTTAAATGGTTTACGAGATATGAGCCTAAGAAAATTTGCAAGTTTTCACAATATATAAATTACGACAAAAACACTTCAAACAAAAATTCGCAAGCTCGATTTTCACCGTAGACATATGGTCTAGCGGACTTTTTTGCTCAGTACAACTCCAGGAATCAGAATCGCGAGGGGCCCATGAAGATTTTTTCCCGTCCATACAAATCGCCCCACCCCAATATATATATATATATATATATATATATATATATATATATATATATATATATATTATATATATATATATATATATAATATATATATATATATATATATATATATATATATATATATATATATATATATATATATATATATATATATATATATATATATATATATATATATATATATATACTAGGTCATTCAATAAGTCCGTAGGATGACACATAGATGGCGTTACTAGAATTTTTTCCATATGATTTTTATTTAGTACTAACCTTCAAACGATACGTGTATAAATTTGACAGCAATCTGACTATTTATTCGTGAGTTATAGCATTTTGTGTGAAACAACTTTTGTTTTTGAAAAAAAATGGAAAAAAGTGAATTTCAAATTTTAATAAAGCATTGCTTTTTGATGAAAAAAAATACAGTGGAAACCAAACAATGGCTTGATAAACATTTTCCAAACTCTGCTCCATCGAGACAAATGGTAGAGAAGTGGATGGCTGAATTTAAATGTGGTCGTACCAGCACAAAAGATGCAGAGCGCAGTGGACGCCCAAATGAGGCTGTTATTCCAGAAAACATAAAAAAAATCCACAAATTGGCTATGAACGATCGCAAATTGAAGGTGCACGAAATAGCTGACATTGTAAAGGTAGCAGATGGTAGTGTTTTTACCATTTTACATGAACATTTGGGTATGCGAAAGCTCTGTGCAAATTGGGTGCCGCGTGAGCTCCGAGTCGACCAAAAACAACAACGAATCGATGCTTCGGAGAAGTCTTTGGCACTACTAAACCGCAATAAAAGGGAATTCTATCGTAGATATGTGACAATGGATGAGACATGGCTTCACAATTACACACCAGAATCCAAAAGACAGTCAGCTGAGTGGACAGCAGTCGACGAACCGAATCCAAAGCGAGCAAAGACGCAACAGTCGGCCGGTAAGGTGATGGCGTCTGTATTTTGGGATACGAACGGAATAATATTCATCGACTATCTCCAAAAAGGAACCACCATCAACAGCGAGTATTACTGTGAACTTTTGGATCGATTGAAGGCTGAAATCGCAAAGAAACGGCCACATTTTCAAAAGAAAAAAGTGTTGTTTCACCAAGATAATGCACCGTGTCACAGATCAATGAAAACGATGGCAAAATTGAATGAATTGGGCTTTGAATTGCTTACCCACCCACCATTTTTTCCAGATTTAGCCCCCAGCGACTTTTTCCTGTTTTCAGATCTCAAGAGAATGCTTGCTGGAAAGAAATTTAAGTCCAATGATGAAGTAATCGCTGAAACTGAGGCCTATTTTGACGAGAAAGAGAAATCGTACTATAAAAGTGGTATAGAAAAGTTGGAAAATCGCTATACTCGTTGTATCGCCCTCGACGGCAACTATGTTGAATAAAAAAATCGAGTTTTGTCAAAATGTTGTTTTTTCCTTACTTATCCTACGGACTTATTGAACGACCTGTTATATATATATATATATATATATATATATATATATATATATATATATATATATATATATATATATATATATATATATATATATATATATAACGATATGAGATATAACGATATGAGATATAACGGAATTTGGCGGCACTCTCACGGTCGGATTTTTCGACCTACACCAAAATAATTTTTTGTGTGTGTTTCGGCAAATAATGTCTTGGACAAGTTTGTGAACTGGCCATATCCGGGTACCAGTTAAACGGCTAGAGCCTAAAATGTCGAATAATCTAGGGCGCTATAACTTCCGTTTGAATCATAATATTTTAATAAAATTTATAAATATTGAATATTTGAACATATTTCTATCATTTATATCCAAATGACAACTTTGACGTTCCAGATTCCTGCAAAATCAGCTGTTTTAAAAACTTGCCAATCTTTTTTGTTCTTGATCTAGCTGAAAATGGCAAGCTCATACTTGAAAACGTTTTTACACAAAGTTACAATATAAATCTTTCCAAAATTTAAAAAAAAAATAGTTCAGGTCTAAAGGTTGAGCCCAGGTCTGTTGAAATGAAAACAAACGCAAAAGGCAATGATTTCATCATGTTTGAGTTTATATTATTCAAATTCATCTTAACTTTTAAGACAATTTTCAAACTATAGCCTCACAAAATTCCAGCTTTCTAACCCAAAAGGTTCCATTTTTATAAGCAATATAATGCACCTATTACAGACAAATCTCAAGCCATTTAATACCAAAGGAAAATTATCATATGCTCTTTTGTTTGTATTTTTAATTTTTTTCACTAAGTAAACTATGTATTTGAAAAAAGATTAAATGAGAACAAAAAAATCCCAGCGGCAGGTATATCCGCTAGAAATAGGTAGATTTCGGGGTCAGACGGTTTTGTGTCCAAATAAAATTAGATAAGTCAGATTAGTTTAAATAAAAAATATAAGTAGAAACAGAATAATTCAAAAAAATTATCGAACCAAATTAAATACATTATCCGAACTAACGCCATCAACACAATTTCGGAACAGTTTTATTTAAGTTGGTTTAAACTACTTTTAATAACATATTAAATCCACCAAAGATCAAATGAACTACGTCACAACTACAATTATACCATCACACATAATTTATAACATTATCAAACAATTTTATTTCAAAATCATCTTTTGTTGTTGTGTTTTTTTGTTCTTATTTAATCTTTTTTCAAACGGTTACTTAGTAAAAAAAATAAAAACAAAAGAGATTTTGATAATTTTTCTATGGTATTAAATGGGTTAATATTTTTCTTGTAAGGGTTGCATTATAATGCTTATAAAAATGGAACCTTTTGGGTTAGAAAGCTGAAATTTTTTGGGGCTATAGCTGAAAAGTATGTTTAAAAGCTAAGATGAATTTAAATAACATAAACTGAAACATGATGAAAGCATTGCCTTTTGCGTTTGTTTTTCGTCAACCGTTAAACTTAAACTATTATTTTTGAAAATTTTGGAAAGATTTATATTTTAAGTACGTGAAAAAAAGTTTTCAACTATGAGCTTGGCCATTTCAGCTAGATCAAGGGCAGCAAAGTTTAGTAAATTTTTAAAACAGCTGATTTTTGAGGAACCTGGAACGCCAAAGTGGTCATCTGGATAAAAATGATAAAAAAAGGTTCAAATATTCAATATTTTTAAATTTTATTAAAATATTATTATTCAAACGGAAGTTATAGCGCCCTAGATTATTCGACTTTTTAGGCTCTAGCCGCTTAACCGGTACCCGGATATGGCCAGTTCACGAACTTGTCCAAGACATTATTTGCCGTAACATACACAGAAAATTATTTTGGTGTAGGTCAAAAAATGCGACCGTGAGAGTGCCGCTAAATTCCGTTATACCTCATATCGTTATATATATATATATATATATATATATATATATATATATATATATATATATATATATATATATATATATATATATATATATATATATAATTTTTTTTTTTTTTTGTTTTTCCATCTCCGCTTATCACAAATAGTCGTTTGGCATCAAAATTTTTCCGAAATTCCGAGATGAAGCCCATTGCAATAGGTAGATTTTTATATGAAATCTACCTAAAAATACAACACAAAGATGATTTTAAATTAAAATTGTTTAATAATGTTTGATTATAAATTATGTGTGATGGTATAATTGTAGTTGTGACATAGTTCTTTTGATCTTTGTTGGACGTTTATTTGATCTTTGGTGGATTTCATATGTTATGACTAATTTTAACCAAATTAAACAAAACCGTTCCGAAATTGCATAAAGTAGTTTCGGTTAATGTATTAAATGTCTTTTGTGAAATTTGTTGGATAATTCCGTTTCTATTTAGTTTTTTGATTTCAACTAATTTGATACATTGATTCTACTTGTATGCATATCTGTCTGATCAAGAAAACTACCTTTTTCTAGCGGATATACCTGCCGCTGGACTTTTAGGTAGATTTCACATAAAAATCTACCTATTGCAATGACCGTCATCTCGGAATTTCAGAAAAATTTTGATGCCAAACGACTATATATGTAAAGCGGAGACGGAAAAACAAAAAAAAAAATTATATATATATATATATATATATATATATATATATATATATATATATATATATATATATATATATATATATATATATATATATATATATATATATATATATATATATATATATATATATATATATATATATATATATATATATATATATATATATATATATATATATATATATATATATATATATATATATAACGATATGAGGTATAACGGAATTTAGCGGCACTCTCACGGTCGCATTTTTCGACCTAGACCAAAAATTTTATCTGAGCGTGTTGCGGCAAACAATTTCTTGGATAAGTTTGACAACTGGCTATATCCGGGTACAGGTTAAGAGTCTAGAGCCTTAAAACTGTCAAAAACAAAGCGTTATAACGGCCGTTTGGGGCAAAATATGTAAACAAAATTTATAAATATTAATTATTTGAACATATTTCTATCATTTTTTAAAAAGCCAAACATCTGCAATAAAACGTTCTTTAGCTATCTGCAATAAACTGTGTGAAGTACAACGGCATTTAGCGGCACTTTCACGGTCGCATTTTTTCACTTACGCTAAAAATATTTTCTAGGTATGTTGCGGCAAACAGTCTCCTAAATATGTTTGACAATTGGCCATATCGGGGTACAAGGTAAGTGCCTAGAGCCCAAAAACTGTATAAAATAATTGTTTATTTTTAAAGTTAGTTTAATACTTTTGTTTTTAATTAGTGTTTTTTATAAAGTAATCTGATAAATCCGATTCTAATTGCACACATAACTGTCTGATCCCGAAATCTACTTATTTCGAGCGGATATACCTGCCGCTCGGACTGTTTTTTCTTTATTCGTGTTTATAATCCAACCTAATGCAACACAAACTAAGAACTTTTAATTTGTTAGTTTATTATAAAACGAGTTGTTACATGTTTAGAATGCAAAAATAAACCAAATTAATAACCTAAGGAATTTATATGATTAAGATAGCTGTAGATGGATGAAAATTTTGATCGTTAATCGCGTTGTTCGAAAACAGTAACGTAGAATGAATAATTAGACTAATAAAGCTAGCATGTGATAGTTTTTCTTGTTATTATGAAATAAATTTGTAAGATAGTTCATTTTTGGTTTTTGTATATAGTTGCAAGGGTCCTTTATGATTTTACATTAAAAAACTATTTTTCAAAATTAAAAACAAATATATTTTTATTTTATATTAAATATATATTTTAATCCAACTTCTAAAAAACAATTTTAATTTTACTATTTCTCTTACACGTGTTTCAATCTTTCGATCATCCTCAGAGAGAAAATATTTACAACTGGTTGTAAGGCAGTTGTAAATATTTTCTCTCTGAGGATGATCGAAAGATTGAAACACGTGTAAGAGAAATAATAAAATTAAAATTGTTTTTTAGAAGTTGGATTAAAATATATATTTAATATAACATAAAAATATATTTGTTTTTAATTTTGAAAAATAGTTTTTTAATGTAAAATCAAAAAGGACCCTTGCAACTATGTACAAAAACTAATTTGTTATACTATAGTGATTTTACCACACTCCGAAACCAAAAATTAAATTTCAGTTCATTTTTGTTTCTTATAAAAATTAACTGTTGGATCGAAATATAAATCATATCGAAACGAAACATTACTGTTATTACTGTGATAAAGAAACGGATGTGTGTTGAATAATCCTACACCTACTTGCCAAAACTGTGAACACAGCTCCTTGTGTTATTTGTTAGGTTATACGATAGTTATTTTCTTTTGCAATTCAAAAAGAAACCCAAAAAAAACAAGAAAAATTTTCGAAGGACTCGGAGTGGAAGAAAGGATTTTTTTTGTTGTATACCGCTGAACCATCGTTCATAGGACAAATTTAGGTTGAGTATGAATAGTGGAATCTGGGCAAAACGGGGGCCATACCAGGCAGGATGCTTGCAGATTGAATAAGGAAGAACTGATTGGTGGGATCTTAAGCCATTATGGGGGAGCCTTATTTTTTTATGCTTATATATATATTAGAGATGTTAAAATGCCGCATTTTATTTTTTTTGTGTATAATACAGCGCATAAGACATTGTAGTATATACGGTATATTCTGTACAAAAGTGTGATAGCCGGTATAACCTGTGATTGATATAACAACCAAAAATGACTGCCATCATCCTTTTGAAATATATCTAAGTCATTGTTGTATTTTCTAAATATCTAAATTTGCTTCATTAAAGAAAATTCACGGTAACGGTTACTTCTCAGCAACTATAATCGATTGGTGACATTTGTGTTCTGTTGATATTGGAAAAATCGTGGTACGACCAAAATTTATAAACTACTTTTAAACGCACACTAGTAAGGTGAACAAATAATTCATTTCCTTGGCGTCGTTTATATCTTGTAGATGTAATAGTGGACACATTTTCACAGCTATAAATTTTTTTAACAATCCACGTGTAATTTTATAGTAAAAGGTCTATTTGCTACCTCGCGCACCAAGAGAATAAACAATTATTTTTTTTACCTCGGATTTTACTACGATTCGGACAATACGGTGTTTTACGTATGATCCTGTGTATTATATACTTGGATTAAGCGCGTTGGCATCACGAATATATATTCACCTATGGATGTACATGAGCGTGTGGAAGGATATATATGCATGTGTGTAGATGGGCGGAGGCCTATACATATAAGTGTATAGGTGTATGGGGATGTGTGTGTGCGTGTGTCGATGTGTATGTATGAGTGTACATGAGTGTGGGCGTGTATGTGGGTGTGTAAGCGTGAGTGTATGAGGTTTGTGAGCATGTAAATGAGGTAGAGTATGGGGTTGAACGTGACGGTCGTGGCTTCTTCGACCTGTGGAGCCACCAGAGTCTCCTTTTCCACTTTGTTATCTTGTCTTTTGATTCGGTAGTCGATTTGAACGCGCACATTCAGTTATTTTGTACTGGGTGGCAGGGAAAATGTCTCGTCCCCACAAGCTGAAGCTAGCATGGGCTTTAAAAACCTCACTAGGTGCGCGACCTGCTAATCTGCTACGTTGGAAGTTCCAACGTATCCAGTTCTCCTTCACAGCTATCACTTGATACTGTTTCAATGCTGCATAATTCCATTAAACTGGGAGTCTTTTTATATGACTACAGTCGCCTCTATCATGATGTGCTTCGTCAAAAATTATTTCTGATTTGACCGACCTCAACAGATTTCTTAAGAAAGCACAAGCTCTTGTTTTTCTAAAAACAATGACACTAAGGCTCCACAAACCATATTGACCATTTTCATTAATTAGCGTACTTTTAACACCGGTTTTATCTCAATATCATCATGTCTTGTATTTATATAGAATGATCTAAACCCTACTTTTTGTTAGAGTAAATGTAACAGAAGTCTCTTATTTACACCAATTGATAACAGATTTTTACAAAATGTAAATTTGTTTTTCCCAACTCATCACAATTTTTTCATTAATGACACAGCATTAATTGATTGTTTTGATGACACGACATTTTTGGAAATGAACGAATAAAACAGCGTAACAACAAGCTTGAACTTGCTGAATGTTAAAGCAAAAATGTCAAGTGAAAATAAAAATTCAAAACACAAATTGAATTGGTGCTTAAAAAACATATTCAAAACTTTTATTTTTCAATTCACTGTAGAAACATCTAACAACTACTTCTTGAATAATTCAGAAGATTACGGATGTCAAAAGTTACAAGTAATTGTTTTCAACATGGTTATATTCATACATAAAAAAATGTTTGCTTCCTCAAATCGAAGCCAATTGTTAAAAGCTTTACTCATGTTCACGTACCTATTCAAAGTTTTCTTTATAGTTGAAAAATAAACTTTTTTAACAATCTGCTTAACAGAATATGTTGTAGAATTTTTAAGCTTGTTTTATTTATTTATGTAATAAATTTTTAACAAGAAATTTAAATTTTTGCTTAAGATGATTTTCAAGTTTAAGTTTTTTATTTAAGAAAGTTTTAATTTTTTTTTAATTTTGCAAAAAGTTGTGTAAGTTTGCGATCAATATATAAGTTCTAATAATAAGAGGATTGGATTGGATAGGATAAATAAATTTTTCTTGTTAGTTTGAACTTGCATTAGCGAACAAAACTATAACATTTTGATTTTTTTTAATTTCGAAGATATATTTGTTTTGGATTTAAATTTTGACTTTTGAAACATCCAGCAGCAAATTTGTTAATAAGACTTTATCCAATGTACTTAAGAGTTTGTAAATCTGTTTTAATAAAAAGAAATTTTTATTCAAACTCATTCTACTTGTCCGTTAGAATTTTAATTACAATAATCAACAAGACAAATTTTTAGGGAGAAAGAAAATAAAGTTTTTCCATTATCCTAATTTCTAATTAAAAAAAAATACATACGGAAGCCCTAAGCGTGTTGTTAAAATTATTTACAATATATTTTTGTTTTTCATATTTTCCGGCAAAATACAAGTTAATTAAAATGTTTAATTAGTGTTTCATTATTAATTAAAAAAGTATATATACAGCAATAAGTTTTGAATTTAATTTTGTTATAAAATTTAAATAAAAACTGAGTTGAACTCCTTTGTTTTGCTCATGACAACTGTTGATCTAAGCCTGTTTGATTGATTGGTAAAATATTGTATATGACTTGCGGCGTTCGTTTTCAGTATTTTATGTTATTATTTCATCTTTTGTTGTTTTTTTATAAACTATAGTTGACTTGCAAAAGCAGCATTTGGTACAAGGATTGATTTATGTTTTAAAAATTTTCAGTTGTAATTTCCCAAGGGCGGTGATAATTCGAAGTAATTTTTTGCCAAAAATTTCGAAAGTAAGTATATTGATATAAACACAAGGCCACAGGCCGAGGGCTTTTATCAATACCACTTGCTTGAAGAATTTTTCAAAAAATTATGAGAATTTATCAACGAACGAGGGGAATTCGTTTAGAAAATTGATAAATTCTCATAATTTTTTGGAAAATTTGTCAAGCAAATTGGGAAA
The DNA here is from genome assembly GCA_963693315.1 of Diogma glabrata. Lineage (NCBI taxonomy): Eukaryota > Metazoa > Arthropoda > Insecta > Diptera > Cylindrotomidae > Diogma > Diogma glabrata. The sequence goes on along the minus strand of OY856186.1, from coordinate 84,025,992 downwards.
TTATAACTGATAATTTTTTAATATTCCAGTAGACCAGACGTATAAATATTTGTTATTAGTATAATTCAAATTTTATTGTTGAAATTGAATGATGTCATTACATTTTAGAGAATTTCATTGGTTTAAACTTTAAATTAAAATAAAACTAAGGTAAAAAAAAATTTTATTAAAATATTATGAATTTCATAAAAACCATGACACAACAAATTAAACAACTTCTACAAACACCTGAAACAACCATTTCTTTTATCTATATAAATAGCTACAAACATACAACTATAATTAATCATCTGCATTGTGATTCAGTTCAGTCGGACAGATCACCTTTTTAAAATTTGCGCTTCAGGTGTGAGAACCTCACGTACTTCAATCACTGCTACTAACATATGAGTAAACGTGAATTATAGCATACTACTGGCAATAGCAATAAGATATCTCAACTGAAAAAACATCCTAGGGGTGCTGGCGGATGAATTATGTTCAGTTAACGGTTGTATTCTCAGTCTTAGTTGATGCAATTCTTAGTTCTGGACGACCAAAAACATCAAAATTCGAGCTTTTTTTCGTCTTTTTTCAGTCTTAGTTGATGCAATTCTTAGTTCTGGACGACCAAAAACATCAAAATTCGAGCTATTTTTAATCGACTTTGCAATGATATCACCAATGTAAAATGGTCAAAATAGCTTAAAATTTTCAAAATTGTATAAAACTGAATAATAAGAAAAATTGTGCTGCAAAATATTCTGGAAAACACAATTTTTGTTATACCATAGCCGCAAATATGCCAAAAACCTAATGTAGAATCGCAGTTTTAATTTTGATTACATGCGCATCTCCAGAACTTCCTTCTAGAATATTATTTCAAATTTTTTGTTGAACAAGAACATCGTTAAAAAATTGCAAAATAGGTAAGTTTGTTAACCTACACTTTTGAAATCAAGGGAAACGAGTTGCCACAAATCTTGACACATGAACTAAAAACTGAAAGAGGAGATCAAAACATGCGCCGTACTAAAATGTGACTAAAATTTTCTAAATAAATAACCGGTCGAGGAATACCAGCATATTTAGTATATATTTTGGATTTGTATGAAAAATGCCGAACTCTTAACCTTTTTCGATTTATGTCCAGATTTACGATGTAATTTGCCATGTAATTTTAACTAGTTTTGATTACATAAATATCCACAGCTTCCTTTTAACATATTTCTTCAAACTTTTGAAGTTCTTTTGGCGCACCACACACAGATTTTTCCGTAGGTAGTAAGTTAGGCTGATCCGTCACGCTCTGAGGAGAAAGACTCGAAATAATAATCTATCTATCATTTCTTAACGTTTCAAATAGCGTTGTTGATATCGTGCTCGACTGATGTGCTGTAGGTTGTGAATTCAATCCCTGGTGTGGTACATATTTTTTATTGTTTTTTTTTTAATTTTTATTAAATACCATTATACCATTAAATACCATTACCAAAAATAATAAACATTTCTTTATACGAATTTTAAAAAATTGATCTATAGCGCAGTTTTTTAAAGTTATATTTCTACTGTCTTTTGCAATTTGCATTCGAGTCATCATGCTAAATAAATATTGAATATATATAATTTTGAAAGTATGTCTGTTTGTCCTTTACATTGATCATCATGAAAATTTGGGAAGTTGTTGTGTACACTTATTTTTGCTTTTTATTTAACTATCGTTTTAAACGGTAGTTTGCTTTGATCAATGTTTTTTTTATTGAACATAATTTTTATGAAATTAAAAATAACGTAAGAAAGATACCCAAGTAACAATTCTTAGAGCTATAAGTGTCGTGACGCTGTACTAGAGCTCTAAAAAAGTACCTATGTTGCTAGTGGATCTTTTACTTTGTAGAGTGATACTTGAAGCTCTAAAAAGTTGAAAAGATTAATGTCGAAAAAGAATAATGTTGCTTTATAAAGGAGTTTCTACAAACTCTTAGCTCTAATGAAATGTAGAGCAGGAAGTAGCTATATTAGCTTTACATTAGCATAATTATCTTATTTAAAACTTTACAATAAAACATCTCATTTGAAATTGTGTATTACTCGTTTACAACGGTATTACATATAAACAAAAACAAAAATATAATTACGACAAGAATTAACAATTTTAAAGTAACAGGATAACTGTATGATTTTTTTTGATTTTATTTTGATGCTGGGATAGTTTCCGTTTTATTTTATATGGGTGCATTTGATTTTAGCGGTTGTATACCTATTCAAAATTTTCAAAAAAAACACGGTTTATTATTAAATATTAATTATGTTACATTCACCAACTCGCAAGTTGAGAAGTAGTAGCACAACTACACCCTTGGATATTTTGTTGAATAAAGAAGATGTTGATCAAGTCCAGCCGCTTGTTTTAAACGCTCAGAATACGGCTAAAATTACACTGTCATCGATTTATAATGAGTTGATGGTTTTGAAAGAGTCATCGAGAGTATTTCACTTGAATCTGGAGGCTAATTTGAACAGTATCAGGAAAGAAAACGGCGAACTTAAAGATATGGTTGGTGAACTGCATGTTGCGCTTGAAAATCTTAGAGCAAATTGCAAGCCGTTCTCGGGGGTGGCAAGTTCAAATGATTCAAGAACATCTGTGATGGTTGAATTACCTGTTGTGACGAATAAGATGAAGGAGGCGGTAAATAAAAAACATTAAATCTTCTAAAGATAGTCCTGCTTCTAAGTCTTCAAACGATATACCTGCTTCTAACAACATCCAATCTGGATCCAAAATTGTAAGCAAATCAAAAGGATCTAGTATTAATGTAGGTGCTTCTGAACCTTTATCTACTGGTTCGGTAGAAACTGGGAATAAAAACTCTTCTGAAGTGATAATCGGCAGCGGTGTGCTAAATACGTCACCACGGACAGTTCAACCTCTCAAATGGTTGTTTGTGTCTAGGTTGCATAAGGAAGTTAATTATGAAGATGTTAGGAACTACATTAAAAGTAAATTTGATATTGAAGATATGGTACTAACGCAATTGAAACCTAAAGGTGACGAGGGTAACCGTGGCTATGTATCTTTTAAAATTGGTGTTCCTGGTAGCACATTTGAATTAATGCTTGCTCCTTAAGTATGGCCTGATGGTGCTCTGGTAAAAGAATTTACAAACCGTGCAAAATATGGGAACCGTTTTTTACGCCCACGCTTGACTCAAGAGGGCTTAAAGTAAATCACAACATAAACGATGGTCATCAAAATGTAGGGGTTATTGGATCAAATGCTTCTGATAATTCTTATTCAACTTCACTCAAAATTTACTATTAGAATGTTAGAGGCTTACGTACAAAAACTATTCAATTTTCTTTAGCTTTAAGTGACAATGATTATGACATTGTTGTTTTAAATGAAACATGGCTTTCTCCTGATGTCTTTGATTCGGAACTTTTTTCTAGCAACTACGTAGTTTTCAGGTGTGATCGTTTATATTCTCGAGGCGGCGGTGTGCTGATTGCATTAAAATCTGACTTTATTTCCAAAAAGAGTGATTTTGTATCGCCATTGGACTGTGAGGCTGTGTGGGCTAAAGTTAAAACTCCTTTAAGGAAGTTTGTGGTTGGAGCTCATTACATTCCGCCCAGTTCTAATTTAATATTTTATTCTGAGCACTGTAACATCATAACGTCTATTGTTGAATCTATTGACGATAGTACAATAGTACTGGTGTTCGGCGATTTCAACTTACCGTATATATCTTGGCAAATGAACTCTAATAGCCTTCTACCTAATAATAATCTCTCTGCTCTTGAGTCTCATTTTGTAGACTCTCTAGCATCCTTAAATTTGAATCAAATTAACGGCTTATTTAATTCTCGTGGTCGGTTATTGGATTTAGTTTTTGTATCCGGGAACTTCTTTGAATCATTGTATAATTTGGAGGAATGTCATGAATGTTTGGTTAAAAATGATGAACATCATAATTCAATTCTTCTAACAATTGATCTTGGTAATATTGAATTTGTAAGTAATGTTAAGAGTTCGTATTTAAACTTTAATAAAGGTGATTACATTAATTTAAATTTATTTTATGATGATGTTGATTGGTTAGCGCTGTTTGATTTTTGTGACTTGGATCTTGCAGTGAAGAGATTCTACGAGGTAATAGCTCTAGGAATTGAAAATTTCATTCCAATTTGTGCAAAGCGTCAATCGAAAACAAATCCATGGTCGGATAACGCGCTTCGGCGGGCTAAAAACCGTATGCATCGGTTACGGAAACAGTATACAACCTGTTTTCATTTATCTAGCTACTGTGCGTTTAGAAATGCTCGGCGTGCCTTTAAAATAATGCAACGATTAAAGTTTCGTAAATACGTAAGCAAAATTGAACTAGGACTAAACAGGAATCCTATGAAATTCTGATCTTTCATAAATTCGAGGAGAGGCATTTCTGGTTATCCTCGATTATTAAATTCCGATCTCAAGAGTCTGAATGTTCTTCTGTAGTAAGTGAAATGTTTTCAACGTTTTTCTCTTCAAACTTTTTACCAGTGTCTGAATCGTGTGAATTGTCTGAATCGTTATCTGGGTCCGATGATGATCAAGCTAGTGCTAGCATTGGTTTCATTAGCCTTGATGTTAATCAAATTTGTGAATATCTTTGTAGCCTTAAATCTAATCATAATTCTGGTCCCGATAATCTACCTACCCTTTTTCTCTAGCTTATCCCTTGCAATTGTTATTTAATAGATCACTTGAAGTTGTCAACGAAACAAATTGGAACTTAATATTGGGAAATTTCGAGTTATGAGTTTTTATCGGAAGAAAATTCCCATAAGCTACGCGTACAATTTTAACAGTACTGTTATTGAAAAAGTGAATGTTCATAAGGATCTTGGCATTCACCTTGATTGTAGCCTAAATTTTATTCAACATACTGAAACAATAATAAATAAAGCCAATGCTATGCTTGGATTTATGTTTAGAACATGTAAGGATTTCCGAAATGCTTCTACGTTTAAAACATTGTTTTTTTCATTAGTTCGATCACAATTAGAATATTTATCTATAATTTGGAACCCACCTTATGTTGTTCGAGTTAATCGTATTGAACGCATTCAACGGAAATTTAGTCGCCGAATATGTCGTTATTGGCTTAATAATCAGGAGTATATCCCATATTTAGAACGTTGTGTTCAGCTTGATATTCTAACACTTGAACAAAGGCGTTCAATTAGCTCTGCTTGTTTTATTTTTGATTTGTTAAGTGGACATACTGACTCACCGATTCTGTTGTCTATGCTTGATATCCTTGCTAAAAATTTAAACATTCGTGACCGTGCTTTATTACAACCACGATTTCATAGAACGAATTATGGTAAAAATAATCCTCTGGATTTGGCTATAAACAGGGTTAACATGTTCTACAGCGCTTTCGATTTCAACATCGGTAGAAATGAATTTAAAAATAAAATTACTAAATTATTTAAAACATAAAATTTTATAAGTAGGTCAATTAAATTAAATTTTATTTAGTTTTAATTTTTATTATTAAATTTTAATTAGATGTTAGCAAATTATTTAAATTTTAATATGTATAGGAGGTCGGTTAAATTAAATTTTAATTTGTTTTTATTTTTATTATAAATATTTTTAGGATTTCCAAAATGTTTAAAGCTTAAAATGTAGGTCAGTTAAATCATATTTTGTTGATCAATTGAATAAATAAATAAATAAATAAATAAAAAAATCAAAGTAGTACAGCACCACTGGTTATAGATCTATAAGCTCTATTTCACCTTTGCAACAGAAAACAAGCTATTATAAAGCTTTATTAAAGCTATTAGCATTAATAAATCTAACTCTAATAAAGTGTCAACGTATGTTTACATACAGTTTGTTTATAATTAAAAAATGCAACAAAAGAGCTCGTTGTTTTTTTTTACGTTAATTTAGAGTTTTTGCAAGTATATGAATCTTTACTAAAACTCGCAGCAACATTTCGCATGACATGACATTTTAATATAAATAGAGAGAGCAAGCATCTCTTTATCTATGTTTTCTTACATAAAAGCGTTAGTATATAATCAACTTATTTTGTTACAAAGCAAATAGCTTTATAAAGAAGTTGCATGATTGAGGTAGCTCTATATTTAAATATTCTATTACAAGTAGCGTTATAAAGGATTAATATGTATCATAAAGCTCTGTATTGGTGTAACTTGTCATCATCTTCGTTTTTATAAAGATGGAGTGGAAAATGTATCGCCATAATGACCAAAAATGTTTTAATAACCATTTTTGTTAACTACGTATTTTGAATTTATCACGTATTACGATAACTGGATTTTTGTTGACGACCATTTATAACTTAGAATAAGTTTTAAAATTTAAAAATAAATTTCGCAAAATAAATTCATTTGACATAACCTGAAACTGTCAAAAATGCTACAAAAAATTCATAATTGTATAACAATTATTTTATTTTCCAGAAATTATACAACATTTACTAAGGGCGCATTAAAATGTTGGTCTTATATTATCAGGTTTTACCATAAAAACTAATTGGCACCTAAAATTCCCATACATATTCAAAACAACATAATTATATTATTTATTTAAAATATTATTTAATTTATTTCCGCGACATATAATATATAAAAGTTGAGAGAAAACTTAACACCAACATATTTTGAAACCATGTCGAATATGTATTAGTTTTGTAATTAAAAAATTTTATTAAAAGAAACTATTTGTATTTGTTTTCAAAAGAAAACGTCAAAGTTAATCCTGATAGTAACTCATAAAAACTCTAACACACAGCTGTTATATAGCCAAAATAGCTCTATTATATATTATTGAACCACTTGTTTAGAGTTATCTGAAGGAGAAATAAGCTGTAAAAGTAGCAAATTTTGCATCATAACAGCTCTGTTAGAGCTGTGGCAGCGCTACTTCAGCAAAATATAAAGCTATCAGCTCTATAGTTTAGCTCTAGAGCACTGTGAGAGCTTATATAAAACTGAAATTGTTACTTGGGTAGTATAACCTGAAACAATTACATTTGTATATCAAAATTATATGTATTGGAATTTTATCATCTTCACTAAATATGTTGTCGGTTTGGAATTGTGTGTAATACATGTTTCTAAAATTAAGTGAAGTAACTTAATACTTGTAACTTGATACTTGATAAAATCGATTATATCGATTTAAAGCATACAATTACGAGACGGAAATCGCATAAATTATATACAAAGAAGCATAGCTTATGTATGATTAAACATGGATGGCAACCATGATAAATAAAATAATTAAAAATGGTGGCACTTAGCCGATAGTGATTTGCAAACGGCAACAATGTGCATAAATACCAATGAATTTGCTTAGGCTTCCGCAGGAAAATTTGTAAAATTTAAACTTGTTGATCTATGGGTGTGACAACCACGCGTACTTTAGTCCCTGCTATTGACAAATGAGTGCTATTTTGACAATTATTTGGTTTACATTGTGAGGTTAGTGTGTGTAGTTAGCGTTTATCGTTCTGACTTGTTTCTCATTTATTCTACTAATACGATCCAAATACTACTAATACGATATGAATTGACTGCGATTGCCAATGAAGTTTTCACTTCTGCCGGGCGGTCTTAAGCACACTCTCTGTTTTTGTCAGACAGAAATATCGGTAAAAAGTTGGGGAAAAGGCTAGGTAAGATATATGCCATATGCTTGAGTTTTTTCATTATTTGCCCTGATTTATGCAGCAATCATGAAATTTTGACTATTTTTGATTTCATGGATATCCAGAGCTTCCATCCATTACGTTTCTTCAAATTCGTTTTTGAACAAAAATATCGGTAGCGAGTTGGAAAATAGGTTGTAATGGGCAAGATACTTTATCAGATGTACTCTCATTTTCCATCCTATAGTAACATACTGTAGGCTTATTCTAAAATAGAAAAATATTTTCAAACCAATTTTCAACTCACTTTACACAAGTTTTTCAAACATTCTGAAAACATACATCTGACCCGTAAATTCTCCGGTGAATTTTTTTTTTCACCTACTTATATAAAAATATAAAAAGAATCATGCAGAAAAAATTGTTAAGTAAACAATTAAAATGTGAAAGAAAATTTATGCTGACCGGTGAATTTTCATTTTTGGCTTTTGGATGTTAGTTTTTTTGTCTAAAAAATCAGTAAATTAGTTAGTTCTTGTTTTTCGTGTCAAAAAGTGGAGATTTTGGGATAAAGGTGTGAAAAAGTGGTGGGTTAATGGTGTTGACGTAAAGACGATTTGATTTAAGTTCCAACCTATAAGGTTAGGTTCAAGCAACATAATAAGTTATTTAATAATAAAGGCAGTGATTTTTATGTATCTTTACGAACGTTACCAGAAAACATTATGTTTCTTAACTATGAAATTTAGCTGTGCTAAAAGAAAAGAAACGAAAGAAATGTTATGCAATATATGTATAGAGGATTTAAATAAAAACAGAATAAAGTGAACCAAAATAAAGAACCAGTTATATTGTTTATATTGTTTGGATATGGAGTTGGAAGTTTTAGTATGGAAGAAAAAAATAACCGGAAAACGAAAAAAGGCAGGCTACAATAAGGAGTGTCAGAGTAAGGAGACATTCTGGTAGGAAGAGTAAGATTTTGTTGTTTTTTTTTCATAAGCAACTAAAATCAACTGCAAACAGTAGATACAATAGGAAAAGTTGTGATACGGCTGGTATCCCGTCTGGAGATCCTGACGTGGTGTTTATAGGAACGCCATGTTATTATTATAAATTTCTTGTTGTGAGGTTTGGTCAACAGAACCCCCGTGCAGATTGAGTTAGCGGCAGGGTGCATTTCGCGTGCACAACCAACAGGTGAACCTTTACGAACCACCAGACAAACTTCTCACTACAAAATGGCGCCCGAAGTAGGGCTCAAAAGCGACAATGTTTGGGTCTTTGGATCCAAACAGAGTTGTGCTAGAGACAAGAATTTTTTTGATTCGGTTTTAGTGAGTGTTTAAATTTTTAAATAGTTATTTGTGTTAGTGAATACCGCAGAAGTGAGCATTAGCCCTTAAGGCTAAAGTTCAAAGGGTCTTGCGATCCCGCGGACTCCAGTTAGAGTAAAGTATAGACTTCCGCGTGGAAGTCAGCGGTAGCAGAACAACAGGAAATGGATCTTGTTGGTCATTGTGGATTTTTACCAGTATCATCCCACCATGTGTGTGTTGTAAGGCCCTTACATGTTTTTAAGAATTTTTAGAACTAATTGTATTATGTGACTTTTATAGAATTTTGAATTTTTGTTATATTTCTTGAAAGTTTAGTAATTTTGATTTTTTTTTGGAATTTCGGAAACATTTTCTATATTTTGGAATCTTCGATATATAATTTAGAATTAAATTTGAATTTCTGTATTTTTTTAATTTTATAGTTTAGAATTAATTGTGTTTGGTTTTGTGTTTTTAGTATTTTTGTGTAAGTTTTTGTTTTTCTTAATTTTTGTTTAAATTTGTTTTCAATTTAGTTTTTAAGAAAAAGTCATACTCTTTTTCAGATTTAATTGTTAATTGTTTTTATGAAACTTATAAATTTTTGGTAATTCTTTTGTAATTTTCATAAAGTTTTTTAGAATTTTAGAATTTTAGGTAGATTTTAATTTTGAATTTTCTTTTGTAGTAAAATTTTTAGTAAACGTTTTTGAAATATTTTTTGTTAATTGTATTTCTGGAAAAGTTTTTGATAAATTTTGGATTCCTAAAAACAAATTTCTAAGCACAAAATTCCTAAAAATTTTACAAAGAAACAAAAAATTTTCACAATTATTCAAAATTTGAAAAAAATTTAAACACTTTAAAAAAACTTCAAAAAATTCTCAAAATAATAACAAAAGTTATTATTTTGAGAATTTTTTGAAGTTTTTTTAAAGTGTTCAAATTTTTTTGAAATTTTGAATAATTGAGAAAATTGTTTGTGTCTTTGTAAGATTTTTAGGAATTTTGTTAATATTGTCATTAGAGTAAATTTGTTTTAGTTTAAGTTGTAGTTTTTGAGAAAATTTGAGTTGTAGTTTTTTAAGAAAATTTTGTAATTCCTGTAAATTTTTAATGGTTAAATATTTTTAACATAATTACGTTTATAAATTTTTTGTGCTTTGTAAATTTTTTATTCTTAATTATTATTATTTTTATTTTTTTTGAAATTTTTTTGATTGTTAATTGTGAATATGTTGGAATGTTTTTGGAATTAATTTTTTTGAAAAATTTTTTTTTGGTTTATAAATATTTTTTGTGAACATTTTTAAATTTTTTAGAAAATTTTAATTAATTTTTATATATTTATAAGTTCGAATAATTTTAATGGTTTTTATATTCTATAAATAAATATTATATATTATTATTATATATATATATATATATATATATATATATATATATATATATATATATATATATATATATATATATATATATATATATATATATATATATATATATATATATATATATATATATATATATATATATATATATATATATATATATATATATTATAAATTTTTTGGGATGTTTTGATTGTGGAACATTTTTCTCTAAATTGTTTAAGTTAAATAACATTTGTAATATTAGTAATAATTATAATATTTTTTTTAAATTGAAGCTTAGTAGTTCTTAAATTTTATCTAACTTTTAATTTTTTACAACTTTTAAGTTTGTGTAAGTTTTAAATTTTAAATAACGTTTGGTAAAGTTTTAAGTTTTTGGTAAAGTTTTAAAATTTCTTAAGCAATATTGAAAACTTTTGTTATTTTTTGGAAAATAAGCATTTTTTTTTATTTTTAGACTTTAGATTTTTGTTATCAGATTTTAGTAATTTTTTGTTAGTTTTTGAAATTTAATTCTTGGAATATTTTTTGAAACTTTGGAGATTTTTTTGAGATTTGAATAGTTTTTAAAAAAATTTTTGTATTTTATTTTAAAATTGTGAATTTTTTTTAAATTTGTTAATATTTGTTTGTGAAGTAGGATCAGTTCAACCACTGTTAAACTACAGCAACTACCACCAACTCATACCATCGTTGTTTTAAAGATTAGAGTTTTATTTTATGAGGAAATTTTTTTTGATTGCGGTTTATTTTTTTATTTTAATTAAAGAACAGAGCCTTTGGTAATTTTTACTTTTGGAAAAATTGTTGAATTGAATTTTTTATTTTTTATTTTGAGATACATTTTTAAAATCTTAATTTTTTTTCAAAGGTTTTGTTGACGCACAATAAAATAGTACATTTTGCAACAAGAGATAAAAACGCTGCTTTTTCGCGAGTGAAAACTTGTTCCCCGAGTGGGGAAATTTTACGAGCGTAAAATGTTTTTATATCGCGTAAGAAATACAATTTTTTCTATGATAGTAAATATACAAACGATATTTATTAGATATTATTAAATTAGAAATCGACAACATAACATTCAAAATTCATATTCTATTTTTTCATGGTTGCTTTGTTTTAAAAACTTTATGAAATTATATGAAAATACCATAATAACTACAGTTTATTATTTAACAAAAATGACTTTACACTAGAGAAAAAAACCATTTTTACTGGGGATTAAGCTTGCTTGAAAACAGACTTTTCATCTGCTATCATAGAATAGTTTTGTTCTTTGCTTTATAAAGTGTGCAATGTTATATTCATGCACACGTTTTACAGGTATAAGTTTTTGTTGTGGATGTTTTTGGTCAAAGTTTTGGTGTTATGTACTGTCAAACATTTAATTAAAACAAGACAATGATGTTTTGACACTTTACAGAAAGAGTATTTTGACTTTCAAACGAATATGTTCGTGCAGAGGTCTAATAAATATCCAAGGGTTACTTCCAGCATATTTTTTCAAACTAGTTGTTAGATAAAAATATTGGTAAAAAGTTACAAAATAGGTAAGGTACGAAAAATGCCGAATGTTTGAGATTTTTCGATTTATGGCCAGATTTATGTAACAATAGTGTTATTTTCTCTAGTTTTGTTTACAAAGATATCCAGACCTTCTTTGCAACATGTTTCTTCAAACTGCTTGTTTGATAAAAATATTGGTTAAAAGTTGCAAAACAGGTAAGGTAAAAAAAATGCCAAATGGTTGAGCTCTTTCGATTTATGGCCATATTTATGTAGCAATCATGTAATTTTGACTAGATTTGATTACAAAGACATCCAGATCTTCCTTCCAGCATGTTTCTTTATATGTTTAGTTGGACAAAAATATCTTTAGAAAGTTGCAAAATAGATAAGGTAAGATATATGCCAAATGCTTGAGCTTTTTCTATTTATGGTCAGATGTTTGTAGCAATCGTGTAAGTATAACTAGTTTTGATTATATAGATATCCAAAACTTTCTGCCAGCATGTCTGTTCAAATTTTTTGGTGGCCAAAAATATCGATAAAAATATGCAAAATAGATAAAGTGAGAAAAATGCCGAATGCTTGAGCTTGTTCGATTTATGGCCAGATTTATGTAGTAATCGTCAAATTTTGACTAGTTTCAATTACATTGATATCCAGAGCTTCCTTACAGCATGTTAATTCAAATTGTTTGTTAGATAAAAATATTGGTAGAAAGTTGCAAAATAGATGAGGTAAGAAAAATGCCGAATGCTTGAGCTTTTTCGATTTATGGCCAGATTTATGTAGCAATCGTGTTATTTTGACTAGTTTTGTTTACATAGATATCCACAACAAACTTCCAGCATGTTTTTTTCAAACTAGTTGTTAGATAAAAATATCGATAAAAAGTTGAAAAAAAAAATATGTTAGGTAATAAAAATGCCGAATGCTTGAGCTTTTTCGACGTATGGCCAGATTTATGTTCCAATAGTGTTATTTTGGCTAGTTTTGATTACATAGATATCCAAAGCTTCTTTACAGCATGTTTCTTCAAATTGTTTGTTACATACATAAAAATATTGGTTAAAAGTTGCAAAATAGGTAAGGGAAGAAAAACACCGAATGCTTGAGCTTTTTCGATTTATTGCCAGATTTATGTAGCAATCGTATAATTTTGACTAGTTTTTAATACATAGATATACAGAGCTTCCTTATAGCATGTTTTTTCATATTTTTTCGTCGACAAAAATATCGTTAGAACGTTGCAAAATAGGTAACGTTAATGCGTTAACATACGCTCTTTGAAATTCAGAGAAGCGAGTTTTTGCATAGGGTAAAATCGGTTTCAGTGACCCATAAACTATACGAAATAACTTTGCATACTCAATTTGCCCAAGTATAGTTGGGTGGTGTTATATTTCTTTCACTTCTTTTGTAATAAATATTCTTAACCTCAGAAAAAACAATAACTAAGAAAAAACTTTAGCAGTAATTCTATAACTGTTGGCAAACCTAAGGGCAAACCTATATTTTTGTTATCGTTATAACAGTTAAACAGTAAAGCTTTGGTTGTTGTTTAAATCCCTTAATGACTTAGCAAAATATGCATGGTGTTTGTACTATAGATTGTAGATGAACCTATTCAAGAGCCGTGTACACTGTATCTCAAAAGATATCAGATCAATTAACACATTGGCTACATTGAGTTTTCAGTATAAACAAAAATCTCAATATTAACTTTTCCTCCATCATTCGTTCATACGTTCTACCTATATTCTTTAATTCTCAAAATAACCAATTACTTTTGTTTTATATCCGCATATAAGACCACAAGCCATCTTACCATCGTAAAATAAATAAGATTAAAAAGAAATAAAAACAATTTCTTTCAAATCTATCTCGATTTAAATTTGTGTGGAGCAATAGCTCCCCCCTCATATTTCACAAATAAAAATTTTGTCGTCAATTTGATTACTCCTTAATACATATTGACGAAAAAAGAAAATATTTTGTTTTTCATTTATTATTTTCCTAAATCGATTATCTTTGTTTTTGTTTTTTTTGTGCTACGAAAATGCTTTCCCTTATCCTCCAGGATAGAGATATTATTCTCTTTGTGCATGTTTGGTTTAACGAAGGAAATATTTATTTTACAAATAAGAAAATATTTAAGAAAAAATTAAAAAATTTGTTTTTCTTTTGATTAAGAAGTAAATTGATTTTTTTTCCTCTCATATTGTTTGTTTTTGTTTTATGTACTTAGTGGCATACTAATGACGGCAAGCTGTTAGCATTTTTTATTTGCTATTGACGGAAATAGAATCAATGGGGAGGAATAAAGAGTTTGGTTATGAAAATGGTGTAGGAATTCCTTTGATGAATTAATGCGTGGAAAAAAGTGAAATTTATGTGTTTTACTTTATTTATAATTTTATGTTTATTGAGTGATTTAGGCGATTTTATTTGCTTTTCATGTTTGTCAAAAAGGGGAAAGTTTTATGTTTGTATTTTTCTTTAAGAACTTCATGCTCAAATTGGTTTTTTTAATTATTACTTATCATAAACTATATCTATACAATAAAAACTAAATTAAAATTTTCTTGATTGTAAAAGAAAACTTATATTTTTAACTTGTGTAATCACCGGAAGAAAGTTCAACAGCATGTTAACAATATCAAAACCATAATCATTTATTAATATTTTCATATTATAAAATGGAAATGATAGCATATATAATTTTACAGTCTGTTTTCGTTTTTATATTAAAAGCGGTTGAATGAATTTCACAATATTGCAAACAAATTTTGTATGAATATTTTTGGTAGATTCCGAATAAAATCATCACAACAGTGATCTTTTTGATTAAAGGATATTCAAAATATTCAATAAACAGCTTCTTTCAACTATTAAATTTTTGAATGTTTGTTCGGTTTTGATTTTTATTTTACCAATCAATTACCAATAGACGAAAATTTAATTATTTTCAGAATTTATAATTTTTTTATATATGAACTTTTCATTTTCTATCAAAAATAACTTATCTACAGTAAGAAAAAAGAAACTCATTCCTCGCTTTATGATTTTTATTACAATAATAACAGAACTGTAGCAAAGCCACCCAACAACAAAAGTAAGGAGATCAAAGAATTATATAAGAAAATAAATTACATAGAAATAATTTTGTTCACTTAAACGAAATTTGTTATCTACATTTTTTTTTCATTTTGTTGTGGAAAAGAGGAAAATTACAATAAAATGAAGTATTGAAGTTGTGTTTTTCCAAAGGGAAGCTGAAAAAATGTGTCCTTGGCATGATAGAAAAGTAAAAGAAGTATTAATATATATTAAAAAATAATTGTAACGGTATATTTAAAGCTATGACTGGCAAAAGTGCTGTATATAAACGTAATGAACAATTGTGTTCATTTGGGTGGCCCTTAAAAAAAAAAAATTTAATTTTTTGTACGACACCCTCCCATTTCGTGTCAATTGTCATAAATAAATTATGTGTAAAATTTGGAATCAATCGTCCAACTCTAAGGTGTGCCCCGGCCACTTAAAGTTAACCAGAACAAAACCTCTCAACTTTAAGTGGCCGGGGGCACGCCTTAGAGTTGAACGATTGATTTCAAATTTTACACATAATTTTTTTATGGGTATTGACATGAAATGGGAGGGTGTCGTACAAAATCTAATTTTTTTTTTTAAGGTCCAGAACAAAACCTTTTAACTTCAAGTGGCCGGAGGCACGCCTTAGAGTTAAACGATTGATTTCAAATTTTGCAAATAATTTTTTTATGGCTATTGACACGAAATGGGAGGGTGCCGCAAACTGTACAATGCAAAAAAAAATGGGTTTATCTATTTAACTGTTCGGTATATCTGTTATTTATGTTCGGTATATCTGTATGGATTTGTACATTTTTTTAACAATGAATTATTAAAATAACTGACATAATCGAAAAATTTGTTATAATGTGCGAAAAGACATACAAAAAATTAAAATAGATCTAGTTATATGTGATGAATAGGCTTGAACAACACGATTACATGGGTTCAGAAAGTGACCGCAAACTGTTGAACAGATCAAAAATGAATCTTGGCGTGCCCCAAACCTCTAACAAGCTTGTCACGGAACGTTGGAGAATCACAATTCATAATGCAGATCAGCACGGTCAGATCCCCGATCTAAATCAGATGTGGAGTGAGTCCTAATGAACGAAAAAGGACGAAGAAAGCTGTAGGAAGCAGTACAAAAAAATTATGCTTTATTATCCTTAGCATGATGAACCCCGATGCTTTTCCCTTCCAGGTTTTATTGCTGGCATAAGTTTTAGTGCTACTTTTGAGAAAAATATTATTAGCCGCGTCACTCAAATGATGTTGCCGCACAGAGACTCGCTTTTGATGTAAAAATGTCGTTATCCGAGTTTGTGGGAACATATAAAATTGTCATAAACGAAAACAACAATGTCTTTAAATACAAACAAATAAAAACAATTATTCTATTAAAGCTATTTAAATCAAAACAGGATTGTATTCAGTAAATTTGTTCATAACCCTGTAATAATGTCCGTTATAATTTCTTAAAATTAATTAATATAAAAATATGTTAATCAGTTTCATTTAAGTCTTCACTGTAATTACTTTAAATTAAATCAAATAAAAAGTGTATATAAAATTATTATTTGAAATCCTAGTGTTTTTCTTTAAACCAAATTTGGTTATACATAATATATATATATGGCTACAATATTACAGTGAATAAATTGAAGAGCATAAGTTGTATATACTAAAAGTCTATATATGCACTATAATAGTATATCGGTGTATTACGTTATTCATAACCAATTATTGAATGCTGAAGATACCACCAGTACGGAGTCAGAAGTAAATAAATCCAGGGCAACTAAATTGGTGACCCCGACGTGAATTTGGTTATACATAATATATATATATATATGGCTACAATATTACAGTGAATAAATTGAAGAGCATAAGTTGTATATACTAAAAGTCTATATATGCACTATAATAGTATATCGGTGTATTACGTTATTCATAACCAATTATTGAATGCTGAAGATACCACCAGTACGGAGTCAGAAGTAAATAAATCCAGGGCAACTAAAAGTTCGCAGATTATATTGATGTTGGGATTTTTCAAATACAGATTAACGGTTTACTTGGACACGAGATCTGAGTACGGCCAGTGTTTACCATTGTCGCTATCTAGAAATGCTGGTACACAATTTCCTCAAAATACAACACTCTTCAGGAAGCCGTTCACCTTAGGCTCTGAAGAGGTTTGAGTAACCCAAACTTAGGCAAATAATCAAGGATAACCAATATTACTATGTTCCCAGGATTGAAACTAGGATATGGGTCTGTATAGACTCTAAACAATCTGCATGGACGTTCAGTTATATACTGATATACTGAAATCTGGTTGGAAGCCTTTGTTTGTTTGCAGGTATCATAAGACACAACATAATTGTGAACTTGTGAAGCCATGCCAGGTTAATATTATAGACGTCGGCGTACCTCCACCGTCTTCTTTACATCTCCATGGACAGCAGTAGCAGCATCATGATGACTCTTTGATCATTGACAAAGTCCAAGGTCTTAGTAACCAGAGTTTTACGCAGGTAAATCATTCAGTATAGCATCACATTTTGATTCCATACGTATATACAGTTTACCTTCCAAATGTTTCACCAAAGAAAAATATTTGGCTGACATTTAGACTTAATCTATCATCGCCCTGTAGTCCTTACGTTAATAACCTCCATCGTTTTTTTCTCATTTATATATGAGGTGTTAATGCTTCAGTAAATTCTTTGTGTGTATTATCATAAGGATGAGATAGAGCATTAAGTTTCTATGTTTTAGGAAGTCTTTTAGTGGATAATGGTAAAGTCTTTATGTTTGGGTTAAACCTAATTAGGCTTCTTAAGTCCAACTTAGCTACTTTACACCTTTATATAATAAATCCATTATAGGAGTTACAATACTCGCATAGTTAGGCATAAATTGTTGCTACCATCCAGCCATACCCAGAAGACGACGAGTCTGCTTCAAATTAGGATTGGTTCTAAAGCCATCTTCACCAACAAGAAAATCTAAATAGCGTACTTTTTTAGAACAAATCCACTTTTACTCAGGTTTTTTGTCACCCCAACTGCTTTAACATTTCGTACAATTGATAAAGCAGCGCCAAATGCTCCTAGAACGTTGAAAAGACCACCAAATAGTCATTCAAATAGACGAAGACATGCACGTGATACTGGTGAGAAATCACCTTATGCATCAGCCAACACATCGTCTGGGGTGCATTTCACAGTCCAAAAGGTTTAACCTTGATCTGATACAAAGGCCTCCCAGGCACTATTAAAACTGTTTTATCCCTGGATGCTTTTTCTAAAGGAATTTACCTAAAAGTTTCCTAAAGATCAATACTGGAGATATACTTCGCACTATTTAGACGACTTAACAGGCCATCGATCAAGGGAAGGGGATGAGTGTTCTTTTTTGTCAGAAATTAGCACAATGGTAGTCTTTACATAACCTATTCTTACTATAGAACTCTTCTGAATCAACACCACTGGCGAGCACTAGGTGGCAATAAAAAGACAGTTCGATCACGCATTTGATGCATTCGGTCAAGTTCGGCATAGATCTTTAGTTGAATAGCCAACAATGTCAGGTAAAACCTATATTTAACATGGACATTTTCACCAACATCGATGGCATGTTGAACCAAAAAGTCTTCCCAAAACAGGAACTTCAAAAGACGAAAAAAAATCATTGACCTTTGCAAGGTTCTGAAGCTGGTCTAAGTTGTGCTCATGTAATTTTAAGTTATTAAACCCCACTCCTGCCAGTTCACTGACAAATGAAGGAACAATACCAAAAGTCTTTCCGAAATCCATCACTAGGTAGAGCTCTTTACGCAAACTAGGAACAATGTAGAAACGCATTGGTTAAGGGGAGCAACATATCCCCTAATTTTATTGATTGTGTTAGCCGCCGTGAGAATGTATAAGGTAAACTTGCAATGAAAATGCCAACGAATTTTAACAGCTTCAAGGCATTTCTTACCAAAATAGTTATAGAGGCTCCTCTATTCCTGTCATAGAATGTTTTACTAAAAATATTAACTAATAAATGCGGCCGAGAATGTTTTTACTAAAAAGATTAACCGATAAATGCGGCCAAGGATTCTAATACGTAATACCTAATACCTATAATAATTGACATAACAAGCTGTCACTATCAATTTACTCAACCTGCAATAACGACAATAAAGTCGAAGGCGAAGAAAATAGATTTTTTAAAATTGAGGTAATCTCAAGCAATCTGCGTCTACTACTTCTTCTGTTGACTAAGTTTTAAATCGGCTTGAGTATCTTGTTTGGGTCCTTGGATATGTAGTATTCTGAGCCAGAAGTCCCATTAACTGCAATCCTGGTCTGTATAGTTTAAATCTGGATGATCATCATCACACTTCCAACAATAAAATTTAATTTGTTTCTGTTGCTGAAAACATTTGTTCTGATGTTGATGGGATAATGTGTCTTTGTAGCACATGAATCGATCTGGAACCGTCAGTTAGAACATATTCCATATGCGCAGAGAGCTCAGGTTCATCTGCAAGATCATCCATTTTTTTCAGTTCACTTATTAGTAGGTCTGGTGTCCCAGTTGGAGCTAGTGCAGACCACAATCTTTTGTACTTCTGACAAAATGTCGGAATTGCATCCACTGATGTTATGTTGGCCCCAAGAGTGGCATTCTTCAGATCTACACTCATCCCCTGGCAGTTTCTTAAATTTCCATTTCGGAGAAAGGACGTTCCAACCGACGATTTAAAACCCCAATCTCCACAATTTATTCATAGACGCTATATTTTGGCTTCTGTTTACAGCTCAATATATCACCGCCTTGACATCTGTGAGGGTACCGAAGGTCTTCAGTAGTCCTTCTCTTAACATTGGGTAGTTCACTACCTGATGCTCATGAGCAAAACTCGAATTGTAGCAATCTGCAGCCACCTTGAGATATCGGCAGACTATTGACCTGGAATTGTTCTAGCTCACCCGATCTCGCCTGGCAGCTGCTTCTTCTCGATGTATAAACTCATTAACATTCAGTGAATTACTACCAGCAGTGACGGGAGGTACCCAGTTTGATTCGTGATAATTCAAATTGTTTCTTCGGTTCCCCTGGTATCCCCCAAACGGTAATGCTGGAAAAGCATTATGAAAACCTTCGAAAATTGGTTGTAAGGTGTTGACGCCAAGGGTGGCTTATTAAAAAGATCTTTAACTCTTAGAGCTGGACCCAAATTTGCACGACGAAATCCGCCATCCTTTGACTCGGCTATTGAAATCGTAACACTCTTAATGATTCTTGTGTTTCCCGTGATTGTGCCATATAAAACTTTTATAAAATTTTTATAAATATACAACACAAAAAATTTTTTATAAAACTTACAATTTTTTTCCTTCAAATTCAAAAATAATTTGTAAATTAAATAAATTTTTGGTTTATTCAAATACTTTTATATTGTAATCTACAATATTTTTGGTAAACTTGCAAACAAATTTGTGAGTTATTTAGTTTTGTTTAGTTTTTTTTAGTGCATAGTGCCTCCATCAGGGGTTGCATCGCTATGGCTCTTAACCTATCCATTGGTTTAAAATGCGTTGACTGAATCCGAGACGGAATGTTTTGCTTACCTTGTCCACTGTCTTGTTGCTGCATTCGCGAATCCAGAGTCCTCTATGCTAATTTAAATTGAGTACACGCGGATCGTGCCTCCTGCAGATCTTCTCGTATCTCCCAATTTGCTTGTTTTTTTCCATATAGCGTCTTACCTTATTTATGAAACTCGTCCGATATGGGACTCCGATTAAATGTCGTAAGCCACTCCTCGCTTCCATAACCAGCATTATTCTTGCTATTGCTATCAACTTTGATTCACCTATCAGGTCCCTTGGATGAGAATTTAACAATGGAAACCCAGGGTTCGCAGCACACTCACTCATATCCTCCACCCAACTTTCCTCACTGGTGTTCACTCCCCTTAGTAAACACTCGACTGCCAACTTAGTGTCCTCTAGAGTAGACCAAAGAAAGGATGATCGACTGGCAAAACGACCGGCATCTTAACAAAGAAACGAACGCGCAATATACAGCGGGAAAAAGGAAAGAGTTTGAGGAAAAACTGATACATCGCTGTTAATACTTAGAACCATCTCCAAGTTTTTTCCTAAGAATATTTATGTAATTATTGTTTTTTTATATATGAAAAAAATTAATTATTTATTTAATTATCTGTTTGTAAAAATATTTGTTATTGGAAAACAAAATTTATTCATTTATTTATAACAATAAAAATACGTTATTTATTTTTTAAAGAATTTAATTTTTAATAAAAATTATTTATTTGTTTAATTAAATTTATTTATTAAAAAAGTTTATTTATTTATTATTTATAGAAAAGTTATTTCTAAACCTGGACTCGCCTGATGACAGAAAATATAAATACGATACTTATAAGATCACAGTAACTTGAGCAAGAATTAAGCGCTTGGAAGCACCCTCTAACAATGGCATGCAAGATCTGATTGGATTAGCCCCTTACGACCAAATTCTACAGAACAGATTTTTTCCACACAGAGAAAACCAATACCTGTTTCGATGTGGCCCCTAACAATAAAATTCTACCGACTCACTTCACCTCACTGAAGAAGCCTGTGGTGTTGAAGAATGGTATTACTGGCAAGCATCAAGGTACTAACACAAAAGTGTCTTTTCACCAAAAACCTTGGAAGTGTGGGAACCAATCGAGGGCTTCTTAGGCCTACAACGCCGCGACCCTTGTTTAATCAAAAACATCATTATTTCAACAAAAAAAAATCAATAAAAATAAGTTTTATCAAAATAAAACAGAAAGAAGCAACATGTACAGCAAATCTATGAACCGAAATATCGGTTACTGTGCCAAATGCACCCTTGTTTGGAAATCGCCTATATTAAAAAGAAAGAAACTTTACATTGTCAAAAAAACACGAAAAAGATTTAAATACCAAAAAAATCTCAAATCCAAACATTATATCCAGTTTTAGAAAATCTACATAAGAATAAATAGAATATAGCTATCACTCCAATATAACCTAATCCCCTGGTTTTCTTTTCAAATTCCCTTATGTTTGTGATAATGCCTTACTGTATCGATGTACCAATTGCAAAAGTTAGCTAGCGATATTGTGTCTACTTACAAACATATTAGTATTTTCTTGATGATCTTGAAGAGTTTACCAATACCACCCGCAATAATTTTAAATATGGACGATTGAAGTCTTTACAAGTAGATTAGTAATTACCAATTTTTCCGTTCCGTTTTACTATCATAGTATCATCATTGCGTGACGGCAGATGTTGTGGCAAAATGTACGCATTTGCGATTTATTTTGTGGCCATTATGACACTATGCGAAATGCATAATGTGTTTCAGTTCTTTTTTCATTATTAATTTTGGTAATAATAATAAAAAGTTGGACAAGTGCGAATAAAATTCGCTCGCCAAGGGTTCCGTGAATGTAAAAGAACACAATATCAAAAATAAATGACATAAAGTTGTGTTGTAAAGTCTTTATATCGCCAGACTATGGACGCATAACAGAATAAATGTTTAATCGTAAACGTCAATAGTAAATGTCAATCACATCTACATTGATCAAAAATGTTACTTGAGGTTAAATCTTATCCATAGCTGTTTATGTTAGCTAAAGAAAGATTTAACCAGTATTTAAATGGTCTAAATTGGGAATATTTGTTTTATAAATCAGCGTCGAAATATAGGGTGGTATATACATACACTTAAAATAGCACTATTTTTATCAATAACTAAAAAACTGTGCATCGCAGAATTCTAAAAAATGTTGCAATGTTTCTTAAATTAAGTGTTATTTCAAATGACACCCCACTCGTTTGGTTCCAAAAAAGTTTTTTTTTACCCTCCCCACACCCATCCCCTAAACACACAGAAATATAATTATTTGAGAGCTCGCTGTAATTTTCGTTCAAAATATAGCAAACTTCCTGTCTCTATGAATTTTTAAATTTCTTCTGTCTATCAGTGTCAAAACGTAGGGAGGGTTGGGGGGGCGGTCTGTAATTTACACATTTTTTAGAATAACTCAAAAACTGTATACCGCAAAATTCTAAAAAAAATTGCAGTTTTTGAAATTTGGTGTTCTTTCAAATGATACCCCACTCGCTTGGGTCAAAAAAAGTTTTTTTTTACCCTCCTTACACCCATCCACTAAACACACAGAAATATAATTATTTGTGAGTTCGCTGTAATTTTCGTTCAAAATATAGCAAACTTCCTGTCTCTATGAATTTTTTTCAATTTTTCTGTCAATCAGTGTCGAAACGTAGGGGGGGGGGGGGCAACGGTCTGAGATTTGCACAAATTTTGTAGAATAACTCAAAACTGTGTGCCGCAAAATTCTAAAAAAAATTGCAATGTTTTGGAAATTTGGTGCTCTTTCAAATGAACACATGACACCCTACTTGCTTGGGTCAAAAAAAAATTTTTTTGCCCTCCTTACACCCATCCCTTAAACACACAGAAATGTAATTATTTTAGAGTTCGCTATAATTTTCGTTCAAAATGTAGCAAACTTCCTGTCTCTATGAATTTTTAAATTTCTTCTGTCTATCAGTGTCGAAACGTAGGGAGGGGGGGGGGGGGGTCGGTCTGTAATTTACACATTTTTTAGAATAACTCAAAAACTGTGTACCGGAAAATTCTAAAAAAATTGCAATGTTTTGGAAATTTGGTGCACTTTCAAATGATACCCCACACGCTTGGGTCAAAAAAAAATTTTTTTTACCCTCCTTACACCCATCCCCTAAACACACAGAAATATAATTATTTTAGAGTTCGCTATTATTTTCGTTTAAAATATAGCAAATTTCCTGTCTCTATGAATTCTTTCAATTTTTTCTGTCTATCAGTGTCGAAACGAAGGGGGGGGGGGGGGATAACGGTCTGGAATTTGCACATTTTTTAGAATAACTCAAAAACTGTGTACCGAAAAATTCTAAAAAAAAATTGCAATGTTTTGAAAATTCAGTGCTCTTTCAAATGATACCCCACTCGCTTGGGTCAAAAAAAGTTTTTTTTACCCTCCTTACACCCATCCCTAAACACACAGAAATATAATTATTTGAGAGTTCGATATAATTTTCGTTCAAAATATAGCAAACTTCCTGTCTCTATGAATTTTTTTCAATTTTTTCTGTTAATCAGTGTCGAAACGTAGAGGGAGGAAACGGTCTGAGATTTGTACATTTTTTAGAATAACTCCGAAACTGTGTACCCAAAAATTCTAACAAAATTGCAAAGTTTCTGAAATTCGGTGTTCTTTCAAATGACTCCCCAATCGCTTGGGTCAAAAAAGTTTTTTTTCACCCTTCCCCACCCCAATTCCTTAAAAGCGCAAAAAATATAATTATTTGAGAGCTCGCTATATTTTTCGTTCAGAGTTTATCAAACTTCCTGTCTCTGTGAATTTTTTCAAATTTTTCTGATAATTAGGCTCGGAATGCAAGGGGGGACCAACTTTTTGTGTCCACTTTATTGATAATAATTCGAAAACTATGCATTGCAAAATTCTAAAAAAAATGGCAATATTTCTAAAATTGCTCTTTCAAATGACACCCCACATGACCTGGTTTTAAATGATGTTTTTACCCCTTAACACTCTCACCCCTTTAATAAATATAGTTATGAGTACCTGCCACTTTTCTATTTCATTAAAAACCTACTCAATTTTCTATCATTCTAAATATATTTCAAGATTTTCGATGAAGTAGGGTCGGGTTAATCAGGGCAATAAAACATCCAGAAAACGTCATTTTTCAAAATTATACAAAAATTGGTGAGGTGTAAAATTCCAAAATATATTTTTAAATATTGCTGAAATGAAGCCCTTTCATATGATACCCTACTCGTCTCGATAAAAAAATGTTTGTTTTCAAAGGCTTTACATCGTACCTCTTTAAAACAAACGAACACAGCTTTATTTATTTTTTAACCCACCATCTTGTGTGGATAGGTTAGTTTTATAAGCACCTCAAATTTTAAGTTCATCGGATTAATGGTTCACGAGATAATCGAAATATTGTGAAAAACACGTTGTACTCTCACCAATAGTGTTCCGCATAAAAAACGAAGTGAAAAGAATTTATTTAATGATAAGAATAATATAAATTCAAAGAATAAAAAATGGAGAGTGAAAAAGTTTTAACATTTTCTTATATGACTGGTTTTATTTAACTTTTTATAAGATATATAATATGCCTTTCGTAATAATAACCTGATAAATTTTATTTTATTCTCATCTAAAATTATGTGGGAAAGAAATTATTTTGTGAAGCTAATGAAAAAATACACAAAAAACAAACGGGCTCTCCAAATTCGATGTTCGACAAACAGAAGCTGATTTACACGTTTATTAGTATTATTTTGTTCACACAAGTTAGTTAGTTGATGAAACCAGGGGCTCACACAGAAAAAGTTTTAGGAGTAGAGGGGTACAACGAATTTTTTTTAGAAAAAGTGTTTTGTAGGAATTACAACAACACAAATAGATATTTTTTAAGACCTAAGTCCCACAACAACATGCGTGTTGAGTTGTTGATGAACGCTCTATAAATCTTTGCGGATCTGACCAAATTTTGTATGTTAAGGGTAATAATTTATCTTACGCTTTTCATAACGGCTAGATTGTTGTCCATAATGTTGATATTTGTGAATTAATCTTCTATGACTTGACGTCAATTTGGCGAGCTAAGACCTCGCTCGATGAAACTACCTCGGTAGTGTATTTATCTTAATCTAAACGGAATCGTTGTTTGGGATAGAGATTTGATTAAGTCGTTAACAAGTTATTTATTTTGCCATTATATCCGTGTGATGTTTGTTGATGCATTAGTTTCTTCAACGTTTGTAATAATTAAGCTCCTGCAGTTTTTTCCTAAAGTGTAGTCGTAAGAGTAGGACGTTTTTAAGCGGGTTTTCATCGAAAGCAAGGAAAGGTTTGGTTTGCAAAGAATTTTAAAATTTCAATACCTCATTTTTGATACGTAAACGAAATAATGATACAAAACATCCCAATTTTTTAATATGTTCAAAATGCATCGATGCATAGAGAGCAGCCACCTTGTGTTGTTGTATTGCAGGTAATTTTATTTTTCTATCTCAGTGTGAAAATATTCCTGAAATACAGATAATATGGTATTACTTAATTTGGGATTTTTGAAACTTTTGTTTCTATTTCCCTAAGAAATATCAGAATATCAACCTCAGAAGACTGAAATTCCGTCGAATTTACGGTAAACTAAAGCCCATAAATGGCAGATTCATTTAAACAAAATTATTGAGGAATCAACTTCTTTTTGGAAGCATAATAAAAAAAATAATGGTGGCGATCATTTTGAAAAAAGCTTTAGTTTAAAACGCTTCTACAATTAAGTATTCAAAACCCCACACTTGCCAAGTTTTTGTCGGTTTTCCCGTTTTAGATAAAATATCTTACAAACGGAAAAAAATCACGCGGCCTGGCAACACTGGTGTGTATTAATATAATGCTCATATATTTTATAAACCTATTGGTGTTGAATTTGAAATATCAGATTTTGTTCCATTGTTGGGGATGGGGTGGACATTGGCTAACTTCCAGCACAAAAGAGAAATATCAGAATTTAGATCTATAGGATTTGTTGAAATTTTGGTAAGAGTTGGTTTTTTAGAATAATAGAATAATAGAATAATTTTTTTTAGAATAATAGAAGAAATGTTGTCCAGACTGAAGGCTTTGCTTTGCTGGTACTAAGCCCCCTTAAAATTTTTTCGACATTTTTGGGTTTGAAATAAAGATCTTTCATATTAACTCCTGAAGACTGGATTTGTGGCATTTCTTTAAGAGTTTCCAAAACGGTCGAGTTCAAAACAAAATGTTCTTGCTGAGTCAGTCAACGATTAAATCATTGACGATTAAATCATTGTTTTGCCGCTTTCACTCTGTCAATTTCTAATTTTTCCCGTTTTCGATGATATGGTTTGATATACTATTGGCCTGTAGATCTTGGGAACAATTTAGGGTATTTTTGTTATGGATCTAAATATTAAATAATCTATATTTATTTTTAAGGCCAATTTGGCTGCCTTGGAAAACAAATATTTTGGTTTGGGGTTTCATTATTGAGAGAGGAACAAATTTATTGATACTATAACATTTTAGTCAAACAAAATTTATTCGTTATTTATTTATTCGTTGGTAATTTATTTATTTATTCGTTGGTACAATATGAAGTATCAGAACCTTTAGGTGAATTAGATCAGACCATAATTTGATTTCCACACATTTAAATTTACAAGTTCCTAAACAGTTTAAATCTAATCCTAGTCTTATTTTGGGTTGCAGAGTCGCGAGTTCTTAGAGATATCTTTAGTTCAAACATTTCTGCTTTTAATTTTTCAGAAATAATACACGTGGGTATGCTCAGGTTTATTCCAATAGATGGTTCCAAAGACTTATCTTTAGGTTTCATAAAGTTTAAAAAAATGCTTTTTAAAAAATGGCTAGAATACATTCAATTCCAAAGAAGCTGCTAAAACAAATCCAACAAATAACAAACCTATACCAATCTTGTCGGTTGTTGCTAAAATATTTGAAAAATAAATTTTAATTTATTACGAGCTTCTGAATTTTAATATTATGACCGTCTTAAGTCATCAAAAATATTTGATGAAAGATTATACGGTTTCCGTAAAGGAAGAGCGACAGGAGATTAACTTTCTTTGTCACACATATCTGGAACAAGTCGGTTGAAAACCATGGTGAGACTTTCATTGCTACTCAGCAATTCAAATCTTACTGATGAGCTTGATCCCTTGTATGTTGCTGAAGGAATACGAATACACTATGGATTGGCGAATACACTATGGCGCCTGCTTAGATCAAATATATTTAACCTGAGATTATATACTTCGCACGTTACACCACAGTATCAATAGGCCCATCTTTTTAAGGTTCGAGTGACAAGATGTTTTTTTTTAAAAGTGATTTTTAAACAGAATATGGCATCTCTGGAATGCCTTACTGACGTAAGTTTTCCTTGATAATCGTACTCCTCAAAACATTAATATAAGCGTTCGAAAAATTCTCAAAGAAAATTGTTCAATATAAGTATGCTTAGTGAGTAACCTTAGTTCCCTAGTTATCTTCGTGTCTTCCGATATTCAGAGATGTTAATCTATAATTTCTTATGGTTAACACTAAACAATGCCTAACTCTAAGAAAAAAACTGAGAAATTATCGATTAGGGGAGATCTGGACCCAGAGAACCACTTGTGTGCGCCCTGTATGAAACTAGTTGTTTTGAAATTACTTTTTATAAGATTATATCCAGGTCTCTAAAAACTACTATAAGTTTGTTATTGACAAAATGCATCTCTATTTCCACCATTTTAGGGTAGGTGGCCGACGAAAAACAATCAATCAACTGGTACGTAATAGTTTTGTTTTAAAAAAGACCAATACAACCAACAAAATCTTAACTTACTTCCTAGAAACAACTAAAAACGAAACAGTTTTATTTATTTGCATCATTGTCCTTAATACAAAACTTAACGACGGGTTCATTATATTTTTCATAAACTCACCCACTCGCTCATCGCAATGAAATTTTAATTTTACTTTTTTCAATAAAATACTTTACAGATCATTAAACTTTATTGACAATTCTCATTAATTTATTTCATTATAAAGCAACAACAATGGTTGGACTTTTCTTTGAGTATTTGCCTTTTTTTAATATTATTATTATTTTCGGTTGGAAAGTTTAAAGTCACAAATCAAGTTTCAACTTCGACCCACAAAAGTTTTGTATTAAATTTAAATGCGTATTTTTTGTTTGCTTCAGAACAAGAAAAAGTTTTAGTATTGTGCTTATTTGTAAATATTGTGTTTATTGGGTTGTTTGACCAATATTTTTGATGTTGGCTTAAAACTTAAATTTTATGAAAAGTTTTATCGAAATAAATGAGTAAAATGAATCAAAGCAAGATAGACTTTTTCATTTTATATTAATTAGAATTGGAATGGCTTTCAAACGTGTGCGGTGGAGCCTAGAAAATGAGACAATGAGACAACAGATCTTTAGAATTCGGTCATATAGCATTAGTATTGCAAACGGAGTTCCATTCGGTCATTTTTCATTAGTATTGCAAACGGAGCTACCTGAATTTTGAGTAGTCCCCAGGTGTAGATTGAGTGTTTAAAAAAAAACTCATTAAGTTTCCAGTTTTGAGAAAGTAGCAAAAATTGACGAAATATCTTGCATAAAAAACAATTTATTTTAATTAAATCACAAAATATAAATGAACAAAGATCTGATGCGCTAGTCTGGGACAACACAATAAATTATTATCACTTTAGTTCATTCTACTGTTACTGGCTGAATTTTTCAAAACATTAACATCCATCCAAAATCATTAAATAATCTGATTTATATCAATTCTTCCAACAAAAATTTTTTCTAATCACCAAGGAAATTACAACCTAAATAAAATACATCTAATATTTTTAAAAAAGAAAAGGGATTTTTCATTTTTAATATTTAAATCTCAAAAAATGAAGGATCTCGAGATTTTACAATATAAGAAAGGAAAAGCGCATAAATAAGTACCGCTAATACCACTGAAATCTTAAGTTAAAATTTTTTTCTGGTTGGGAACAACATAAATTAATTTTGATCCTTAATGCCGCATAAACATCCTGCCAAAAATATGGTTCACTTTCTAAATATTATATTATACTCGCGAAGAAAAATTGATTATTAAGTGCTTCAACTGATTTACTTTGCAAAAAATAAAAAAATTTACCCTAAAATTAATTTATTTCAATTTTATGGTAATGGGTAAACCAGGGTTGGTTAAATTTACATAAGTGGGAGTGGTAAAATCAATAATTTTATTATTTGGTTTGGTTTCTGTTACGATTTTATAATTTGTTAAAAATTCTCTATTAAAGATATTTTTAAATCACCTGTAAGGACATTTCAGTGTTCTTAAAACGTCACAAGAGTATGCGGAGACTATTTTGTAGACTAGAGATGGACTTTTACACATAATTTTTAGCTTAATCTGCTTACATATTTACACTATCGCAAATAAAATACATGCTTTGCTACTCTATATAATAACAAGCTATATAGTTTGGCCAGGTTTTGTGAGTGATTAAAGCTTCAGTAACTATTGGAAAGTAATTAAATTTTGCAATTCAAAATCACTTTTCATTTTCTGTTACATAAACTCCTTTAGAAATTTTTATGTTTTTTGTGTCGGGAGTTCAACTCACACTCATCAGAGACACCATAGTTCAATTCCTAGTGTGTTCCACACTCAATCACAGCGGAGATGATGAAACAAGTTTTAATTTTCATGTTCAGATTATTTCTAAATCGAAAATTCATCATCTCATATTTACTTAAGTTGAATCCTTCGTCTGTGACGAATTGTATTTGTTGCATTTGTGCAAATTGCATTTGTTTTGGGAGATTTTTTGTATGACTGACGACCGCATTTGGTTGGAAATAGAACATGTATTTTTAGTGTGCATACCAACTAATTGATATCCCGTATACGGGTATTGGTTATATTGGTAGCCTTAGTTAAATTAGGTAAAATTGTTGTTTAAGCATCATTCAACCGTAATCTAATTTTAACAAATTTTTCGTTTAAATATTTAGTAATTTGTTACCCTGAGATATCTAGGGACATCCTTGGTAAAAAAACGAAAGCAAAATTTAGTTGACAATATAGACCTTGAATATCTTTCCTATTGTCAGCAATATCAATAACTCAAAATTGTTTATAGAACGTTTTAAGCTAGAAAATAAAGTCTAGTCCTGTAGATTCCCATGCGTTAGATGATATTGCGGCAATTGCTATTGATGTAGCTTCTGCTTGCATATTATCAGAAGACATGGCTTGCAGTTATTTTGTGCCTGTCTTCAATTGACTTTCTAAAAACGAATGATGTCCGTATATTTAATCAAACTGTATAGCTTTTTGTACTGGTAACAAGAATTTCAGGTATTGTTTTATATTATTCTGACCAATCTTCTCGATTAAATCAATTAACTAGAAAATCAAAAAGAAAATGGCTTTTTCGAATTAGTTTAAAGTTTTGTCACGTATAGCAAACAAATTACAGTTACCGCCCAGTTATCCGGAATGATCGGGGATCGGAGCGCCGGATAATTGAAAATTCCGGATAATTGAATGTAAATGAAATTTTAGGACGATTTCATGCTATACTTCATATAAATATTTTGTTAGAATTCTGGTAATTATTCTATTCAAATAAAATAATAGAAACTGATTTTTGTATATTTATTTCAAGTTGTTTGTAACATTGATTGCAAATAATATTTTATGTAAATACAAAAAAAGTAAATGAAATAAATAATAATAATATTTTAAAATTTTAAATAATTCAAAAGTTAAAACAAAATAAATTTCCTGTGAATTAGCAAATAAAGAAAACATTTTTCTAGTAAAAGAGAGAGAAATTCAAAAATTCGAAATTCCGGTTTACTGAATATTCGGTTAATTGAATGTCGGATAATCGGACTTTTACTGTATTTAGCCCAGACAAATATTCAAGATAAAACCATCCTAAGCCCAGATCATCCGCCAATATAAATGATATGGCTTTCAGTCGGCTTACGTCATTTGAAAATTGATTGATATTTATTTTTCTAAACATTCTTTTTTCGCAACATAAAAGTGTATATGAAGGTCCAACCTTACTCTAAAACATGACAAAGTTTATAGAACGACGTCTGAAGATATCAATTTTAAAAAATGTGTTTGGACTCAAAAATTTTAGTTGTAACTAATATATTTACAACAAAAACCAACTCTTCTTTAAATGTTAAACTCTTCTAATGTTGGAACTTTTATAATGCTACAAAAAAAAATTTAAAAATGCTTGATCTACGGCATCATGGCCATTTTCAAAAACATAATAACTTAATATTTTAACAGTGTACGCAAAAAGTATAGTGGACATTTTTTTCAATAATTCAGTTATTTACCTTTCCAATGCATACAAAATTGTTGAAACGATACACGTCGTTTCCTTACACTTTGGGTTCAAAGTTACCCAGAATTTGAATTTGAGAAAATTTTTCAGACCACCTTGTTCTCAAACAAAACACTTTAACATGTTTCTAAAAACGCGTTTCTCACCTATACTACTTTTTTAACGAGTATCATTTAGTAGATCAAAGATTGCCCAGTTCACTTCTCAGGTCGTCCAGAACACGATTTTTGTCTGCAAGTAAAAAAATCATTCGTCTACAATAATGACTTCTTTTCACCCCCATCAGCTCAAATTTTTTCAATTAAATTAAATAAAATTGACGGTTTTGTCAAAACATTTTTATTATATGTCTTTGAGTTTACACACTTCTATGTTTACTGTAACATATTTGAAGCATTATCAAGAAAGTTTAATAATATTAATCACTTCAGACTATGTAATAAACAGTTTTGATTTATACTACTGTCGATGTAAGCATAGCTTTCCATATACGTATATAGTAAATAAAAACTATTAGTTAACAAAAAATTGGCGATTTTATTTTAATTTATTAGTGAAATTTGTAATAAACAGGTTTTCTGTTTACACCGGGAATATAATAAAAAAATCCACACATGGCGTCTGGCCCAGGAAAATCACCAATTGAAACCGAAAAAAAATTCACTTACTCATGTTGGGGAAACCAAAATTATATATAAGTATAACAAAAAATAAAAGGTTTACTAAGAAAAAAAACATCAAAATAAAAATAAAGACTTAACTTTATGGTGTTTGCCTTCTTAATGAAACCAATGTAAGATTTCGTCCACTGAATTATACTTTGAACAATCGATGCTCTTGGATGCAGATTTAAATGAAAATGGCTCGTATTTGCTAACTAGGTTGACAATAAATTAAAATTGGAATCCCATAAACCAAACATGTCCCACCTTGTTCGAGATGGTGATATTCCGTAATAGGACGCACGTCTTCTTGTCCTGCGGTATCCAATATTTGTAATTTTATTTACCTGATATCAACTGTTGACATTCACCAAATTCCACACCAATTTGCAATCGTATATCATTGAAATTGTGTGGTAGAAACGGTTATTAACGCCCGTATCTTTACTGCCAGTGTATCACCACACCATTAGTTTTTGTGAAACAGATAATTATTAAAAACTTAGGTTTATATCTAGTCAGTTTTTTTATTATTCACCAAAAGTTTAATAATTTTAACATCCATCATTTCACTATTTTGTATACAATGTTTGATAATTCAAAATTTAAAAATAAGAACTCAGATTATAAAACATTGACCACTTAAAAATCAATATGTTTGGTACTTAACAAAAACATCAATCCTCTGATCAAAAAAATTAAAAAGCGATGATGTTGATTTTTTAAAAAGGTTCCATTTATCTTCCTCATTTTGGTTTTCTTATTCCAGCAAACAACAAAAACTCACCCATGCATTGAAAATCTTCCGTGCATAAAAAAAACAAATAAAACAGACAGAGAAAAACAATTCAAATAAACTCCTCATACTATCCAATTAAAAAAACATAAGCTCCTTCAAAATTTAATCAATTATTAATATTGCTAACATTTAATGAAATAAAATATAACAAAATGATGAAACTTTTTATTGGTTCCAATATCAACGCATCTGCGCAGAATTAACTTACTTTTGGTTTTAGTTTAAAACAAGAAAAAATATATTTGTTTCACTTTGAAAAAGAGAAAATAAAACAGCAATTGATTCTAAACGAAATATAAATTATAAGATTCGTATTTTGATTTGAAATAAGAGATATACATTACAGTGCGACGTCATAAACAGACAGATATTTATGAAACGAAGGAAGTACGATTAATGCGAAGACCGTTTGTTTTACATTTGAAAAAAAATATCTACTGAACAGATTTTTCTTGGTCGTTACAACGATTAAAAGTATAATCAATCACAATACTTATATTACTGTATTACATAATATAATACTTTTAATATTTTTATTTATTTTAAACAGTTGACTAAAATATTGCAAATCAATCAATGAACAACCTTCCTCCAGAGCGGCGCAGAGCTTGACCACACTAGAAATAAATCATTCATCGGTTTATCTCGAATTTACATTAAATGGCCGGTAGATGGTTCCAATCAACTGGCCAATATCTGGCAAAGGAACGCTTACATTTTTCTAATTAAAGCAATTGCTGGCAACCGATAGATAACGGATTTTAAGTTTACTGCTGCCTTTATTTTACAATTTATATTGAATACACCTTTAATGTGTGTGTTAGCAATGAAACTGAAAATAAATATAAATAATAACAATAATCTAATACTATACTACAATAAAATAGTAAATAATAAATTTTATTATAACACCAAATTGTTATTGTTACTATTATTTTATTAAACGACCGATTAAGATGTTGTTCTAGTCTAGAAGTTTGAAAAAAATCGATATTTGTTTTTTGCATATCTCTAAAGTTTAGAATTTTAAGAAAGTGTCCTCAAATTGGTTTTTAAAAATAAGAATTATTTTCGGAGCTAGAACGGGTAATGTGACTAACTAAGCGCCTGTAGTTGTGCGCCAACTAAGCTGGTGGGGCGGTGCGAATCAAACAATAGAAAAATATTACCCAACCACCTGAGAACAGGTCTTCTTGGGAAATTCTTGCCTTCTCCATATATATTTGGAAATCTATAATCCGAAGGTCCGAATTTTGTTTTGATTATTTCATGTTTATTGTCCAGCTCAGTTTTATTATTATTTTATTATGTAACGACGGCCATCTTTAATTTTACTTTAAAACAAGAAAATTCAGATATAAAGAAATTCTCTAATAATTTGCTAATTTCTTTCGGTTCCAGTCTTAAAATTAAAATAAGTTTTAGCAAACATAAAGCATTTTCTCAGTTAATTGCTTTGTTGCGTCACTCAATGTTAACTAATAATGCATGGTTCTATCTACATAAATAATAAGAATTGTTGTTATGTAAAGCGTAGTCTTAATATTATATGTAAAAACAATAATACGGTTGTTCAAATTTATAAAAAGTAGAATGGGTGTCTTTAGTTGTAGATGAAAATATTTCCTCGTTTGAATAGAGTTGTTTATTGAGATGATATATGAAACTTGTTGACTTACA
This sequence comes from Diogma glabrata, assembly GCA_963693315.1. Classification (NCBI taxonomy): domain Eukaryota; kingdom Metazoa; phylum Arthropoda; class Insecta; order Diptera; family Cylindrotomidae; genus Diogma; species Diogma glabrata. The sequence goes on along the minus strand of OY856186.1, from coordinate 83,990,794 downwards.
ATTTATATTTAGATGATGTTTTTAATAAATAAATAAAGAAATAAAGAATTTCACCGGTTTACTCGATCCAATGTTCGGGACATTATGTAATTTAAAATCAGACGCTTTGGAAAATTGGCTAACAATTGTATTGTTGCATTAACGAGAAACGAAATTTACAAAAGATTTACGAAAAATTTACGAACGATTAATACAAAAAAATTAACCTATGTTAGTTTTGAGTGTGTGGTATTTGGAAGTATATATGAAATGTATGGTGCTTCCCCAAAGGGATGCAGAATTACCAAAAATATGTATTGCTGGTTTAGGAAATTTGGAGGTACTTGCTCTTAATGTTTCCAAGGTCGATGTTTCTCAATGGCTTTCACACAATTTATAAAATAAAAATAAAATGTTTTAGACACTTTTAATTACAGAAATTTAATATCTATTTATGTATTAAGGGCATAAAGTATGTCTTTTCCGCTTGAGAGTGAAATTTTTGCTCGAGGCGTTAGCCGAGAGAAACAATCACTCGAAAGTAAAAAAGATACTTTATGCTTGAATTGCATACAAGATTTTTTGTACGAGTAAGATTCTGTATTATTTGCATAAATAAAAATACATATATTTACACGAAATAGTTAAATATTTTTTCGAAAATTATTTTATCAAAGTAGTTTGTCGAAATAATAGTAAAATAATAACTTTAGGCATTGTTATTTCAATTTTAGGCAATGTTATTTCACTTTTAGTATTGTTATTTCAATAGGAAAAAAATGCCCGCTTTATGTACAATTTTTGAATCGCAATAGTGAGTTTTACGGTTTATTTGTACAAAAATTTATTTACGCACAAACGAATCGTAAACACATTTTACATCCTAGCTATCGTGGCTGAAAGTTGAACTTTACATCCGTAAAATAAAATCCCGTTGCTATATGAATTATTAATATATTTTTCTACTTTACCCCCCGTAAAATAATCACCCGTAAAATATTCATAAAATTAGAACAAACAAATAAATTATTAGTGTCTGATGTTTATTGAGAAAATCATGGCATGTTTAGCATAATTTTCAATATGTCTAGCGAGTTTAAAAATTGCAAAAATTGATTTATACTACAATAAAATTGTGCAGTTGTGCGTAAAACGTTGTACATACACTCAGACTGAAAGGAAGATTACGCCCTTGGTTCAATAAAAGCCCTCGCTTCGCGTCGGGCTTCAATATGAACCGCTGGCGCAGTCATCTACTTTCAGCCCTCGATATGTAAATAACTATTACGACACTTTTCTTGGATATAAAACTAGGTTATTTCCACTACTTAAATTATTGATTTTCTTGAGAGTATCTTTTTTTGAGAGTAATCTATTAATAACTGTGGAGTTTTTGTTACTCCTGCACTTTTGTTTCACACGTTAAACTTTTAAAAAGTTGGGAACTGGTTTTCCCCGCGATTAATTAAAACTTTTTATTTATTTTTTTACCCAATTTTTTGGCAAGAAATAAAATAAATAATTTGTATTACGTGAAAATATATTATTATTATAGAGAATTATGGCATTATAAGTTTGTCAAAAAAATGTTGTCAAGCGTGTCAAAAAATGATTTCATTGATTTTTTTAGCCAATTTTTTGGGAAAAAAATGTAGCTGTTTTTATGACGTAAATGTAATTGGAAATGAAATTGGACATGGAAATTTTTGAATTTCTTATAGTATTTAAAATATTTTTGGAATTTTGAAAAAAGTATGTATTTTTGATTTTGTAATAATTTTTGCAATATTTTTAGAATTTTAGAAAAAGTTTTAAATTTTTGATTTTGTAAGAATTTTTGGAATATTTTTGGAATTTTGAAAAATTTTAAATTTTTGATTTTTTATAATTTTTGAAATTTTGAGAAAAGATTCAATTTTTGATTTTGTAATATTTTTTGGAATATTTTTAGAATGTTGGAAAAAGTTTGATTTTATAATAATTTTTACAATATTTTTGGAATTTTGAAAGAAATATGAATTTGTGATTTTGTAATATTTTCTCGAATCGCTAAATTGAAGGTTTTTGAATAGTTTGCTGAAAATGAAAATGAAATTGGACATGGACATTTTTGAATTTGTTATAGTTTTTGAATATTTTTGGAATTTTGAAAAAGTTTTAATTTTTGATTTTGTAAGAATTTTTGGAATATTTTTAGAATTTTAAAAAATTTTAAATTTTTGATTTTATTATAATTTTTGTAATTTTGGAAAAAGTTTCAATTTTTGATATTGTTATAATTTTTGCAATATTTTTAGTTTTGGAAAAAGTTTGAATTTTTAAGAAATTTTGGAATATTATTAGAATTTAGAAAAAGTTTAAATATTTGATTTTAATCCAATTTTCGGAATGTTTTTAGCATTTAAAAAAAAAATTTTAATTTTATATATATTTTTAGAATTTTGAAAAAAGTTTCAATTTTTGAATTTTTAAGAATTTTTGGAATATTATTAGAATTTAGAAAAAGTTTAAATATTTGATTTTATTCTAATTTTTGGAATATTTGGAATTTTGAAAAATGTTTCAATTTTTGATTTTGTATAATTTTTGCAATATTTTCAGAATTTTTGAAAAAAGTTTAATACTAATATTTGATTTTGTAATAATTTTTGGAATATTTTTACGATTTTGGAAAAAGTTTGATTTTATTTATTTTTTACAATATTTTTGGAATTTTGAAAGAAATATGAATTTGTGATTTTGTAATATTTTCTCGAAACACTAACTGGAGAGGTTTTTGAGTAGTTTACTGAGTGTAACTAAAAACCATGTCCGCATAAAAGTTTTTTGCCGAAAACTATATCAAAATCCTTAACCCAGACCGAAGTCTTGATATCTCAGAGCTGTGAGATTTTAGCCCCTCCATATTTTTTCATTGTTACTGCGGTCTGAAAGACCTAAGTATTACATGCATGAGCTAAAAGTGAAATTCTTACCTCCACTTTTTTAGCATTTCTCGACGTTTTAGGACCTACTGATTCTAAAAAGGCAAAAAAAAATGTATGTCTGTCCGTCATTACCTACGCTGCAGGGAAAACCGCTGGAGGGATTTCAAAATTTTTTTTCTAAAAATAGGTATACTCAAGGAACAGGTCCGAAAGGACGCTGTGTTCGATAACTGTACCGGAAGTGTGTCAAAAAAATCACTATGTGTGTCAAAAACAGCAAATTTTCATATTTTTGGCTTAAAAAACGTTCATTTTAAGTGATTACGAGTAGGAACATTAAATTTGGAGAAATCTTGATGATAGGGATTGGTATGTGAGATCAAAAACTAGATTATTGCATTATAAGTTTGTCAAAAAAATGTTGTCAAGTGTGTCAAAAGAAAGATTTTTATTTATTTTTTTTACCTAATTTTTTGGAAAAAAAATAAAATTAATTGTTTGTTGGAAATGAAATTTTATTATTATTATTGAGAATTATGGCATTATAAGTTTGTCAAAAAAATGTTGTTAATTGTGTCAAAAGAAAAATTTTTACTTAATTTTTTACCCAATTTTTTGGAAAAAAAAATTGTTTGTTTGAAATGAAATTAATTCGGTTTTATTATTATTATTAAGAATTATGGCATTATAAGTTTGTCAAAAGAATATTGTCAAGTGTGTCAAAAGGAAGATTTTTATTTATTTTTTACCCAACTTTTTGGAAAAAAATAAAATTGTTTGTTTGAAATGAAATTTTATTATTATTATTGAGAACTATGGCATTATGAGTTTGTCAAAAAATGTTGTCAAGTGTGTCAAAAGAGAGATTTTTATTTATTTTTTACCCAATTTTTTGGAAAAAATAAAATTGATTGTTTGAAATGAAATTTTATTATTATTATTGAGAATTATGGCATTATAAGTTTGTCAAAAAATGTTGTCAAGTTGAAAATGAAATTGAACATGAAAGTTTTTGAATTTGTTATAGTTTTTGAAATATTTTTGAGAGTTTGTATATTTGTATTTTGTATTTTTGTATTTTTGTATAAAAAGTTTGTATTTTTGATTTTGTAATAATTTTTGCAATATTTTTAGAATTACGGAAAATTTTTAATTTTTGATTTTATTATAATTTTTGGAATTTCGAAAAAATTTTCAATTTTTGATTTTGTAATAATTTTTGCAATATTTTTAGAATTTTGGAAAAAGTTTGAATTTTTAAGAATTTTTGGATTATTATTGGAATTTAGAAAAAGTTTAAATATTTGATTTTATTCTAATTTTGGGAATATTTTTGGAATTTTGAAAAAGGGTTCAATTTTTGATTTTGTTATAATTTTTGAAATATTTTTTGAATTACGGAAAAGCTTGAATTTTTAAGAATTTTTGGAATATTATCGGAATTCAGAAAAAGTTTAAATATTTGATTTCATTCTAATTTATGGAATATTTTTGGAATTTTGAAAAAGTTTGATTTTATTTAATTTAACAATATTTTTGGAATTTTGATTATAATTTTCTGGCAACGTATTGATGTTTCGTGTTAGTTTTGTAATAAATTTTTAATCAGATATAAAAAATACTTGAACTTTTACAAAGAGTTATGTTTGATATACATCGCTGCCCAAAACTAAAACGTGAAAGTTTTTTGCCGAAAACTATATCAAAATCCTTTACCCAAACCGAAGTCTTGATATCTCAGAGCTGTGAAATTTCAGCCCCTCCATATTTTTTTATTGAAATTAGTTATTTGAGGTTTTTATTACTATCCTGTAAAAGATGAATCCGGGCTTGCGGTATAGTTTTAAATTACGGATGTTCAATGGAACTATTGTTGTAAATAGATTTATTTGACTGGTTGTTATTTTGATTTGGTAAATGGAAAATTTATTTGAATTGAATGTATGGATCGTATTTTGGACATTGGATTGTAACCAGTTGGATTTTGGGTTATAGGAATTTGTGCAACAGTTGCATTGTTGAAAAATTGTTTGGAATGTTTTGTCAAATTGAAATGTGGAACATAAAAAATACATTGTGATTACGGTTTTTTATGTAATTTGACTTTGAGAATACTTTGTATGGAAATTAATTGAAATTGAATTGAATCATATACTGAGAATTAATTGAAAGATTTAATTTAAAGATTTTAATGAAAGATGAGGTAGCAGCTGCGGGTTATTATGTCTAGACTTTTTATTATTTGGGATAATTGTCTACGATTTGGGATAATTGTCTTTGTATAGAATTATTGTGGGTTTGTTTGGGTGCTTGTTTCAATGGGGTGGATAAGTCTAGATTCTGGTCCACCACAAATGCCGCATCCAGTCGTTTATCTGCTTATGTTTTATATAGTGGACTACTTATGCAGTTACAAGGAGAAGGTAGCAATTTCCAATAATGAATTTTGCTGCCTGGAAGGCTTAGCTTTTCAATCGGAAGGAGAGTTCATATATATGTGTTCCATCAGTACCATTTGCAGAAAAATATTCAGTCCTAGATGTTGTCCTAGATGTTGGAACAAAGCTAGCTAGCTTTCCACTCAGGAAGTAAAAACAAATATTATTCGTAAAAATATAATTTTGTTTCAATAAACATAATTTTGTACGAAGTATCTTAAAAAAAATATTTAAGATAAATTTTTACAAAGACAATCCTTTCCAAAACACGACGCGTAACTTAATTCTTTCTCTAAAATTTTTTTTAACAAGATAAGATAAATATTGCTCTCTGCAAAATCATAAATACAATTTAATGTTGACAAAAAAAATCATTTCTTTTGCATAGAAATAGTGATTAGAAATCGTGGCGGAAAAGATGAGATAACAGTTGACTGTCTCAGGTGGAATTTCCGTTACATTAACGTATCAACCAATGTATCAAGTTCTAAATCTTTTTTGTATATCCTTCTATATTAGGCGATTTTGAAATGTTTTTTTATAATTTTTAAAAAATTCGGAAAGAAATAAGAACATTTTGTTTTCAAATCGTCATGATTTTATGAATTTTTTTTCTAATTGCCGAACCATAGTTACAACTTTTATAATAAAGAATTTTTAAAATTTTCTTATTTCAAAACACTACAGTCCCACTTCCACTTTTTTTTATGTTTGTTTGTATTCATGAAATGACAATAACCATTTTGTAAAAAACTGGATTCTAAAAATATTTTTCGTTTTATTTTATTTTACTTTAAAAAATGACCTATAGAGGCTACTTATGCCTCTAGAGCAGAATACTCCCTTATTTTATTTATTAATTACCATCAGTATGTTTTTCAGTTATTAGTCGGTGGTCCATATATGTCTGTAGTTATCATCCAGAGCTAATTTTTAATGGCACAGTCATGGGCCACATTATTCAGCAGTTACTGCAAGAAGGGAAACCCGTAATGGTGTGTTGCTGGGCCGTTTGTAAAATTCTGCTCGTGTTACCTTCTGAGAGCACAATGCATTACGACAATAATTATAAGTAATGCTTGAGAAAAAGATTTGTACGATAATTTTTTGTGGTATTTGAAAATAATTTTTTCACACAATCCTAATAATTGCAATGTTATGTATAGTGTTAAACTTAGCATAAACAAAATTTGTAGTAAAATGCTGCTTTAGTTTTACAGACACTCTTCGACAAGTTTTCTATAATAAATTTTATTTCGTTAATATGAAAAATCATCAATTTGCAGTATAAATCTAACTTTTTCCTATATCGTATAAGTACGTTATACCTACTTCCCATACAAAAAAGATTAACATGCATATTTTTCATTTATTGAAAGAGAGTAACATACCACAACGAAACCAGTTTACCGGAAGTTTGTTTCCTCAAGAATCTGTAATTTAAATATAATAAAAAAATATAAAAGCGTGAAAAAGTGCAAAACAATATATCTTCTCGAAATAAACGTTAAAAAAGCTTTTTTATTACCTTCAAGCTATTGAAATTTTTTATTGTTGTGTACATTAGCATGAGATGAAAAACAAAAAACAAACACGAGGAGCAAAATAAATAATTTCCAGCCCAACAAAATTAAATAAATTTTTAGTACGTGGAAATTGAGGAAAAAATTGTAAATGCCAGGAAAATTTAATATTGCTCTTTTTAAGTCGTACGTAATGGCCATATGTATTTTTCTTTTATTATTGCGATTTTTTTATTGGAGATTATGTTATTATTATATTGTGATTAAATAAGACAAGATATCATTTTTCTTTGGTTTTAAAGAAAGAATAACAATTTTCGAACGAAGTTATTTGTTACACTCAAAAAATGTTGTTCCTAATAAATTAGTTTTCTTTTCCAGTAATCACAGTTTATCTTAAATCTGTAAGAATTTATTTCTGCCAAAAACAATATTATTTTTCCACACTTGATTTTTACTTTTATTTATTTCATTTTATTGATATTTACAAACAATAACACCAAACAGTTGAGCAACAACAAAATATTGCAATTTATTGCTGCAAGACAAATAGATAATAGAAAAACTGAACAAATTGTAGATTTAAGTTGTCAGTAAAAGAAAATAAATTTGTTGTGTTTGGAAGATAAATGAAAAAGTAAGAAAAGATTTCCGATTTTTCCAAATTTTAGTGCTGGATTTGAAATGTTAATAGACTAGGTTTATTTGTTTAAAGAATTTGATTGTTGGATCTAGATTTTCAATTTATAGTGTTGTTTGGTAAATAAACTGTCTGTAATCAATAGGAACTTTAAAAAGTTTTCAAAATTAATGGTATCCTACTTTTATTGAGTTTCAACTTCCATTCCAAAACACTGTCTGTCGTAAATTAAGATTAAAATAATTCTCCGAAGTATTAATATTAATTCATCTTAAATAATTTTTACTTAAAGTAGCTTATCGAACAAACTTTACAATTATATAAATATTCATCATAACAGAAAAACTTTCGTAAATATTTTATTTTGTAAAAACTCAAATAAAATAAATCCTTATAATCCTTTTATATTTTCTTATGTTTGACAAGGGTCTGATTGATTGATATAAATAGAACATAAATTTTGGTTTCTGAGATCAAAAGTAAATTTAATGCATTAACTTTCTACAAAAATGTAATGTCGAAATTTTTATAAATATTTTTTTAACCTTTAAACTTGATAAGTTGTCCTTTAAGGAGTAGATAAACAAATGAATAAATCGTTTGTTTTCATGTTAATTAAGCAACTTTGATCCATAAACGACGAAAAACGTAATGTGCAACAGTCCCGAGCATTGATGGCGGTGGTAAAACCAACTTGATCATGGCAGACTAACACGTAGTGATGTAAAAATAAACGTAGTCTGCATATGTATACATTAATACCTATCATATATTGCTTAAGAAGCAAACCAATCTTTTTCATTAACTTTCACTAACATTATTTATTGGTATTAAATATCTTTTACCGTCATTTTCGTAATATAATTTCTCTTCCTAAATAAATAATTCTTAAGCAAATAAATTTGATATGATTTAGAAAGTAAACACTTCCTGATTTTTTTAACAGATTTCCGTTTTCATTTCGTCGCTTTAATAATGAAACAACGTATGCTATTTATACGTTGTTTTTATATAATAGGTGCGCTGCATTCCCCATAAGGGTATCTTTGAATTGGCATTTTTACATTTTCGAATTGTTTTATGACTGGGGGTAAGAATTAATAAATTATAAATTAACGTCCATGCAAATGCATGCGCACATCAAACTTTAAACTCAAATATCTCGAAACTATACTTTTGCGTATACGTCATTTCATTATTAAAGCGACGATTTGATTTATGTTCACAACCTATTTTCTTTGCACGCGAATTTTGTTTATGTAATATAACAAAAAAAAATATATCTCTGGTTTTCGATCCACGGTATTGGTATGAGGTTGAGTTGGTTAGTATAAAATATTACAAAATATAACAAAACTGTAGGGAATGATAACCATGGCAAAGATATTTGTTACTTTATTCTTTTAATAATAAAATTTAATAAACAAAATACGGAAAATGGAATATCTCACAGGAGAATAGAAAACGGTCCGTGAATGATACGTAGACCACATTATTGCACTACAGCAATGCACTTTATCTTAGTATAATGCTAAAGAAAGTGTTTAAAGGATAATCAGTTTTCCATTTGCAAGTTTCGAATCAAAGAAAGTTTTCGTTTTCATGTGGGCTTAGTGTAACGAGGGTAAAATAAATATGACACAATGGAACACTTGAACTGTAGAATAAATATTTATCTATAGAATATTTTGAGAGGAGGAAGTTTAGTATTTGCAATTTTTAAACAGTAAACAAAAAATTTATCTTCTACAAAACTTAAGTTATGAAATAAAATTATATTACTTCTACTAAGTACTGTGACGATGAGAGACTACGATAGAATACAACCCAATAAAACATCGTTCTAGAAAATACTCTTTAGACCACTAGAGAACATAAAAACACCGGAATGAAGATAACAAAAACAAAGTAACAAGTAACAGGAAATATTTGTTTATCTAATCAGAATAGAAGATAAATACCCCTTAACTATCGTTTTTTTAAAAATCGAACAGTTGCGGAAATTTTCAAAATTTTTTTTACAAATTTGGTATCAATCGATCGGGCTTCATCATCTCCTTCATATAATAATAGGGGATGCTGAGTTCAATGATGATGATAAATATGGAGGCCGTACTCGTGGTAGTCCAAAAATGGGTGGAGGTTGGGGGGTCGGTTATAAAAAATATCGAAATTATCGTCATAATAAAAATTGGGGTCGGACTAAGGGTAGTCCAATAATAGGTGGGGGTTGGAGGGTCGGTTATACAAAGTATCGAAATTATTGAATTATTATCGATTTTAATATAATCGAGGATGCTGAGTTCAATGGTGGTGGTAAAAATGTTGACCGGACTCAAGATAGTTCAATAAGGGGCGAGGGTTGGGGTTTGATCATGGATAGTATCAAAGTTATCGTCATTATTATTGATTTCAACATACTTGAGGACACTGAATCCAACAATGATGTTTAAATTGGGATAAAAAATATAAGGGTAAAGAGTGGGAGGGTGGGAGTTTGAGCTGAAAGCCGAAAATATATCTGGGGAACCGATTTTGGATAAATTGAGGGTACTGAATGCAATGGTGATGCTAAAATTAGTATTTGGGCTCCAGGCAAGAAACTAGAGGATAAGAGTTTGGGTCTAAAATTAGGGAAATATTCAAATGTACATAATAAATATTGGTTTTTCTATGAATCAGGAGGAAACTGAATCCAATGGTGGTCTTGGAATATACAATCAAGCAACCATAGGAGCAAAATCAGAAGCTGGAGGATGGGGTGGAGAATAAAAAAATGTTCACATATACATTATATTTCATGGCTAGAGTTACTTAGCAAAGGAGCCCCTTACAAGTGGGTTATTCTTAAATGTTAGTTGAATTATATCGTCAAATTGATAAATCGTCGAATCATGACAGAAAAATATTTTAGAATTATTAAATAAGAAAAATAATAAACTAAAATAGCAAATTCTTTATATTTCTTATATTTTTATTATTGAAATATACAAACAAATGCCACAAAAATAAGACTGTATCAATTTGAGTGGTCATCATTTTCTTGTATGAGTAATTGAACTTCGTCCTTAAACCATATTGAGTAAACTAAACGGAAAAAAATCTGTTTATAAAATATTTAATGTCATTTATTATTTATTTTATAAACTTCACATTTGTAAATAAACACACAAAATATTCAAAACAATTTTTCAGAATCAGTGCTGCGAATTGAATTGGATTCAGCATTCTCGATTCATAGAAAAACCAATATTTATTATATTTGAACATTACCCCAATTTTAAACCCAAGCCCTTATCCTCTAGTTTCTTTCCTAGAGCCCAAATACTAATTTTAGCATCACAATTGAATTCAGTGCCCTTGATTTATCCAAAATCGATACTCATAATATATATGTAAACAAGTTTTGGCTTTCAGCCCCCCCACTCCCACCCTTTAGTGACACCCTTATATTTTTGATCACAATTTAAACATCACTGTTGGATTCAGCGTCCTCAAGTATGTTGAAATCAACACTAATAACGACAATTTTGATACTATTCATGACCAGACCCCCAACCCCACCTCTTATTGAACTACACTGAATCCGGTCACCATTTTTATCATCACCATAGAATTCAGCATCTTTGATTATGCTAAAATCGTAATAATGACAATAATTTTGATACTATTCATGACCAGACCCCAATCCTCACCCCTTATTGAACTACTCTGAGTCCGGTTGACATTTTTACCATCACCATTGAATTCAGCACCCTCGATTATGTAAAAATCGATAATAATAACAATAATTTCGATACTTTGTGTAACCGACCCCCAACCCCCACCTATTATTGGACTACCCTGAGTCCGACTCCAATTTTTATTATGACGACAATTTCGATATTTTTTATAACCGACCTCCCCAACCTCCACCCCTTATTGAACTACCCCGAGTCCGGCCCCCATTTTTATCATCATCATTGAACTCAGAATCCCCAATTATATTGTATTCGACACCAAATATGACATGCAAAAAACTGTTTTTTTCTCCCCTTGGGAATAATGGTTATGTCACAAAAATGGTTATTTCACCGATTAGGGAGCAATATAAGAGATTGTATTTGTTATGAAATTCTGGTTCTAACGATACCCCACATGACATATTTTACTCATTTAATGTGTCAACTCCACCCACGGGGTTGGTTGGGGTGGGGGTGCAAACCAACTTTTGAACTCAAAAGTTGCGCCAGTTTGAATAAAAGATAATGGTGCCATTAAATTTTTTTATCTCTTCCCATTTATGTTATATATATTTTATATGCTAAAACTTAAAGCAGGTGTGAAAGGGTGGGGGTCGGTCCTACCACCCCAATCTCATAAAGTTTTTGGGAGACGGCCAAGCCCAATCGATTGATACCAAAATCACAAAATCGAGTCAAAAAAATTTCCAAAAACCACGTTTTCTGCCCGATTCTTAAAAAAAGCGATAGTTAAAGTAGGTAAATAAACGAATACATCTCACACATTTTTGTCAACATTCTGTTTTTGTTGATAACGGAAGGATAAATGCTGTGTTTTAGAGTTTTGAAGTAATATGGCTACTGTTTCGTGGAGTATGTATGAGAGGTGGTGTTAGAGGACAGGTTCAGTATAAACTTCGCAGTGATATAAGCCAGTTAAAATTAGCGGTGATGCAACTTCGTTAAAATATTTGTAAGAGATTATTATTAGTGTAATAGAGTTATTTTATGCTGGGACCACACCTGCGTTATCGTCTATTACATATTATCGCTATAATTAAAGCATTAAGTTGCACCGTAATTAGCGCGCTAATAAAATTTCACGCTAACATTATCACGTAACAATTTATCGCCATAAAATTGTGGCGCTAACAAATTATTACGCTAACACAATAGCGCGCTAATAAATTAGTTTAGTTGTTAGTTTCAATACAAGTGACCGCGCATTCAAAATCGTGTGTTTTATAAAAGTTATTTCGAAGTTGAAGCTGTTACTATGGTGCATTATATATATATATGGCTGTCAATAATTATTTAATAAATTTATTATGCTATAATTTGAATAAACAAAAACCCAGGTTTACAGAAGATGGTGAATGATAAAAATGCATAAAAAACAAACACGGTAAATTTTATTTCAGTACTAATTAAATATTTGCATTCGGTAAACCATGAAATGAAGCCATGATCAAATTTTGAAATTATTTAACCATAACTGGAATTCACAAGAAAGTAATGGAGGAAAATATGTTCCACGATCTATTAGCTGAACCAAGCAACCAATTTCTAGGATTTATACGAATGTCTGTGACCGATTTTGAAGTCCTTCTTCAAAAAGTTTAATAAAGAGACGCCTTTAGTTATCCCGTTGTATTGCCATTATGTTTCGCTTCAACTAGTAGAGTTTTATTCTATGTCATTGGCGACCATTCAACTTTTCTTTTACCTTTTGGATTCCAGTCCTACCTATCTCCATATTCTTTGTTTTATTTCAATCTCAATGTCTAACTGATCTGTTTATCGTAGAAACTCCTGGTTACTGATGGTGTTTGGCAAGAAGCATTTGATCAGCATTTGTTCAGCCTATATTGTTTTTATGTCAAACTACAATTAATGTTTCTAGTCAACTTCTCCGTTACTGCATCCGACGAATGCAGATTCTGCAACTCGGAGGTAGAAACCATGGAAAACATTATTTGCACTTGCTCTGATATGCCATTGCGCAGATACATTAAACTCGGTCAAGAGAAACTAGCACTTCCTCTACCAAAAAAATTAGTTCAATCCAGCTAATTAGTTATGTTAAGGGGCTCGGATTCGACTACATTGCATATTCTGCGGTGATATCGAAGTCATCTGCAGTATAACAACATCCGGGTTATAGATCTCTCTATAAAATAGATTTCTAGGTCGTAGTGCTACTCGAACAAGCTAACAAGCTAACTAACTAAAAAACGTCAACCTAAAAACCAAATACATGACTTTTTAAAAATATTGGTCTTTTAGCTAATTTGTCTTTTTTATGTAAAATTAGAGTAAAATTAAAGTATAAATATTTTTACGCACAAACGAATCGTAAAACACATTTTACATCCTAGTTATCGTGGCTGAAAGTTGAACTTTACATCCGTAAAATAAAATCCCGTTGCTATATGAAATATTAATATATTTTTCTACTTTACCGCCCGTAATATAATCACCCGCAAAATATTCATAAAATTAGAACAAACAAATAAATTATTGTATGAAGTTTATAGAGAAAATCATGGCATGTTTAGCATAATTTTCAAAATGTCTAGCGAGTTTAAAAAATTCCAAAATTGATTTATACTACAATAAAGTTGTGCAGTTGTGCGTAAAACGTTGTTCATACACTCAGGCTGAAAAGAAGATTACGCCCTTGGTTCAATAAAAGCCCTGGCTTCGCGTCGGGCTTCAATATGAACCGCTGGCGTAATCTTCTACTTGCAGCCCTCGATATGTAAATAACTATTATGACAATCTTCTTTCTCAGATTCAGAGTAAAATTAATGTTTGACATTTTTGTAAACTATAAAAAAGATTCAATAGATGTTTCCGAATACATTAAGACACTTTCACTTCTCTTAAAAATGTGTTTAGCATTATTTTTCAGAATTCAAAATTCTTTTTCTAAATCTTATCTTAAAACAAATTTTGTTTACAGTCTATTGTATAAAATAATTTCATATTCAAATTTAAGGGTGAGTTTATATTAAACAACTAGTCATAAGTTTATATTATATATGCGACGACATTAGATGAAAACATTTTTTGAGGTTATGTCTACTAGGTTCAGAGTAAATAAGGAAGTGGTAATCGCTTTTTTTCACGAACAGCGATCTACCACATAACATTGGTTAAATATGGAACCCTCTACAGCAGTGGTTCTTAACCTTTTCTTAGTCGCGGCCCCCTTAAAATAAGTTTTTGGCAATCGCGGCCCCCTTATAATAAATATTCTCCCGGTCATCATACTCACTCTAAAATAATATAAAAATCGTTATAATATTCATTTTAAAACAATGAATTTATTGACATATTATGATAACAATAATTAATTGATAGTTTTTAAATATATCTAAAGCAGAATCTACTTCACCTTATTCACAAATTCATTTCACTGTATTCAAAACTATAACATAAAGCCTTCAAAATGGAACCCTTATGTAAAAAAGTTTGAAAAGGTGTCTTGATCCACTATTCCGACTGCTATATTCACGATCGCGTCAACACCACTACTTTGACTTCAGTGGAAAAAGACAACATTGCCGTTTATCGGCAACAAAAAACCAAATTTGTCCATAAGCCTATGCGATAAACATTTAAGAAGTATCTACTTTTAAAATGGACAGTGAGCTTTTTCGATAGTACGGACAGTACATATTTAAAAATATTAGTGGCATTTCTTTTCTGGGAGTGCGTTCCAATTGCTGCTAAGTTGTATTTTACCTGCCAAACCTACATTTACCTGCCAAACAAACCTTCAGAACTCTGGTCGTTAAATAATCATTATGAAAGTATGAAAAAAGAAACCATGTTGAGCGCATGGTATCTGGAGATATTCAAATCTATTGAGTTAAGTGGCGAGATTCAACGCTCAACATGTTGCTTTGATTCATAATAATAGACCAATGTAGTCAACTATTTATTTGACTAAATTAACATATTTATTCTGAATAATTGTAAAGAAATTAATGTTTTTATCAAAATCTATTACCACAATTTCTGTGGTTGTTCTTATACTATTTGCATAAAAGATTTTCTTCAGATTATGGTTTATTTATTTTATTGTCCATTGTGGAAAATCCTTTTTCGCGCAGATATGTGCAAGCAGGCCTGTATGCAAAATTGAAAATCGAGTTCCAAACTGCCGCCCAGGATAGGATATTCAATTTGTTTTATTCTGGAAATATGAACCCCCAAAGACAGGATAATTTTTGTAATTGTTTGTTATTTTTGACCGACTGGTGTGGCAACCGTGTGTACTCCAGGAAGCGTAGTTCCATTTATTTCGTACGTATTGAAAATAAATTGATAGTTTGAAAATTTGGCAATGCCGGATTTGTTGATAGCATTGTTTTTTTAAGTGTGTATTCATAATAAAAACTTCCTCCAGATATGTGAAGTTTTTTAATTTTTAATATTTTTCTTTTTTGTAGATTTTAAATTACGTTCCAAATAAATACACATTTGCGAACTGAATATTATTTTCAATAATATGCATACGCGTTTTAAAAGGAACTACATTTATTTCGCCTGTTAATTTGAAAATAAGAATTGTCTCCACGTCTAGCCATCGTATTTATATTCGCACGGTCACCTTTTCTTATTTACTGCTTCATACTACTTATGAAATGGAAATCGAAGATTTTTTCGTGTTATTTTATTTCGGGGTTTCTGACGCATACGGTCCTTAATCAAACACAAAATACGAATTTTTAATAGCTGTTGACGTCGCAAGCGCCATTCGTTTGAGCAGCTAATTTTTTCCAAAGGAAAGCATGTTAAACCAAATATAAACTGAAAATTTTATTTAGAGAGCCCATGCTTTCCAATTGAAAAATTCAATTAAAATCAATTCAAAAATCTATTCAATTTTTAGTCTTATAATTAAAGGCAATTTTATATATTTGGGCTACTATTCTGAAAACGTACATCGAAAAAAAAACAACTATTTTTTAAAAATCTGAAATTTTGATATTTTGTTGGTATTGACGAAAGGAAAAAAAGAATTTCTGCTTTTATTTTTTTGTGTACTCGGAATCGGAGTTATGCGCGGTTGAATTTTGAGGCTTTTTCACGTAGTTTTTGGTAATGGTGGCAATGTTTTGTGAATAGGTGCCACAAATTTCATCCGACTTACGTATATTTTTGCAAGTAAAAAGGAAAATAATTGAATAATTGAAATAAGTAAGTTTAAAATTAATAACTTTTCTCTTTTCCGCTAGGCGGCGCGTAAAACCTTGGTTTACTTCAAAGCTCATATCTCAAAAAGTAGGCTTTTTTTTTTTGTTTTTCACAAATTTTAAAGTAAACATATGCAGCTATGAAATTGAGAAATAAAAAGTCAGCAATTCAATATGGATTTTTTCTTACGATTTTTTAAAGTTTGGTATATGAAAAATTCACATGTGTCTTTTTATTAAGTTAATAATCCTGTACTAAATGTGGATCTAATAAATTAAACATTTCATATTTTAACACCTGCAATAAATTTGAACCATTTTTTTGTGTATTTCCGATTGAGGTTTTTATTCAGAATAAGAATTGGAGATCCCAATGATCGAAGATTTTGTTATAATTTCAACATCACCAACACTAACATTAGAAAAAAACATTAAAAAAATATTTTTCCTATAAACATTATAATTTAATCAATATTATAAATAAATACATTAAAAAATTAATTTATATATTTTTTTTGCCTTTAAATTGAAATATTTATGATCATCAGAAAAAGAAAACATTTTGGCAATTATTTTATCGGGTGTAGTGTTATCCGGTAAAAAACAGTGGAATCCTTGAGTTCTTTGTTTTCTTCCAAGAACATTTCGTAGATGTCGGTGAGGTTCCATAACACCAACCGCTTTGATTTCTTAATTTTTGTCGATCCTTCTGTAATAGTAACAACATCTTTAAGGCCAGGCATTGTTCTACTAATTTCCTCTGATAAGAAGTATGTTTGAATTTGTTTTACTATATTTTGTGACAAACTGTGGACTTGTTTGCTTTGAGGCCAACTGTAAGGACCTACTGTTTCCAACAGATCCATGGCGAATTCTACCAGTCGTCTTGATGCATTAAATTCATCCTGGATACGTTGATTTGACCAAAATTTACGTGGTAGAGTTGTCAACAAAAACACTTGTTTTGATTTACAGCTGGCATCTTTAAACTCTTTTTTAAGGTTCATAAGCCATGATGTATATTCACATTCCTCGTTTGGTGATAACACTTTAACTGAATCTACTTGAAATATTCTTTGACTTATTGCCGATGTGACACTTGCAATTTTTTATAACTTCCTGTTGTAATATGATTTTGTTTGATAGGAGATTCGGCTAACCTTCCAAGAACATTGTTAATATCTTCTAAAATGTCATTAAGTAGTTCAGGAACTGGTGGAGATATAGTATCAACCGAAACTGGTGATGGATCTAAAGATGCTGGAGGTATTTGAATATTTTCGTTCGTTGGAACATTTTCAACATCCTGATTTATAGAAATAATTTCACTATCAATAGCTTCCGAACATGAAAGCTGCTGTATAGAAAATATTAGTTGCATATGGATTTTTATTCATTTTAATAAAATAATTAAATTTACCTTATTTTTATAGATATGAGTGCGACATGTTTCACATATAAACTGGTCATCACGCAAAGTAAAATTTAGGGTCGCAGCTTTTTGAATAACAGCTGGTGTGACCAGTTTCACATTTTTTGATGTCCGCTGATGATTTTTGAGACCGTACAAGTTACAGCACAATTTGAAAGGCATTTCTATTATTATCTTTTCTAAACGTTATGTCTTCTAAATATTTTGGAATATAATTGATTATAAGGCAATCCAATCAATATATATATACCCTTGAAATAGTTTTGACATAGGTAGAATCAGGCAAAATTAGGTAGGTACAATTTAATATATTTTGATTGGATGCAAGTATAATTTGGTCAAAAACCGTTTGTGGGCGTCATTAGAATTTTAAATGTTGAAATTATGAGTCTCTAATGAGATTTTAATTAGTAAAAAGGGGCTGAATAGACATTTTTTAAAATGAATAAACATTTTACACACCCTTTTAATAATTTAAATTCCTTTATTTTACCAGTTAACTTAAATTAATTTTTAATAAGTTTTTAACCATTTACCCGCACAGGAAATGGTTCAAATTTATTGCAGGTGTTAAAATATGAAATGTTTAATTTATTAGATCCACATTTAGTACAGGATTATTAACTTAATAAAAAAACACATGTGAATTTTTCAAATACCAAACTTTAAAAAATCGTAAGAAAAAATCCATATTGAATTGCTGACTTTTTATTTCTCAATTTCATAGCTGCATATGTTTACTTTAAAATTTGTGAAAAACAAAAAAACAAAAGCCTACTTTTTGAGATATGAGCTTTGAAGTAAACCAAGGTTTTACGCGCCGCCTAGCGGAAAAGAGAAAAGTTATTAATTTTAAACTTACTTATTTCAATTATTCAATTATTTTCCTTTTTACTTGCAAAAATATACGTAAGTCGGATGAAATTTGTGGCACCTATTCACAAAACATTGCCACCATTACCAAAAACTACGTGAAAAAGCCTCAAAATTCAACCGCGCATAACTCCGATTCCGAGTACACAAAAAATAAAAGCAGAAATTACTTTTTTCCTTTTGTCAATGCCAACAACATATCAAAATTTCAGATTTTTGAAAAATCAAAAATTTAAAAATCAACAAAAAAATGTACGTTTTCAAAATAATAGCCCATTTGCAATATGGTGATGCATTTAAATAAACAAAACATGTATTTTTATGTTTATTGAATAATTGAACTACGTTAAAACATTAATTTAATTAAAATTTTACTACTTAAATTAACTTATGTCTTGTCAATCATTCTCGTGAATTACAAAATTGAGGTGACACAATTTTACTATTGTCACCCGCTGTCTGTACCTGTTGTTCACAGATCGAGCAGCTGATTGGTTCTGGAGATATTTTCGCCAGAACCGACAGCTTATTTGGACTGACTTATGTCATGCTCTGCGAATAGAATTTCAGGACCGGCAGACGGACGAAGAAGTGAAGGAGCGGATGAGGGCCAGGAAACAGCGGCCCACTGAATTGTTTGACGAATTC
This sequence comes from Diogma glabrata, assembly GCA_963693315.1. Taxonomy (NCBI): domain Eukaryota; kingdom Metazoa; phylum Arthropoda; class Insecta; order Diptera; family Cylindrotomidae; genus Diogma; species Diogma glabrata. Next base: position 83,971,405 of record OY856186.1, on the reverse strand, counting down.
TTACAGTCAATTTATCGACTGGCAGATAAACTACGAGTACCGATGTCGGATGTGGAATTGTTCTCCTTGATTCGAAACAACTTACGATTGGAAATCAGAAGGGAGCTGCTATATGTCACCATTTATGGATTGGAACATCTACGCCAACTCTGTCGTGATAGAGAAAAATTGTGGGCCGAGTCGATATCAAGATCACGCGATTATAATATTAGACCATCTAGACCGGTGTCTGAGGTGGATTTAGATCATGAATTTTCTCAAATTCAAATTAGTGAATTACCGACCGATTCTTTACCAATTGCCACAAATGAACTCGCGGCAATACAGTCAGCCCCTAATATGAAGCGAATAACCAGTTCAACTATTTGTTGGAACTGCAAAAGACCTGGTCATCGGTGGCACGATTGTCGGGAATCTCAGCGATTGTTTTGTTGGGGATGTGGAAAGGACGATGTATTGTGTCCTAATTGTGATAATTGTCGGGGAAACCGAAGGGGGGGCCAGAATCCCAACACATTTTCTCGCTCCCAGGACACACCTTAGACTCATCAGAGCCTAAAAATAGTTTATCTCCAGATCCTACAATTATTTCGTCTAATAATCCATTTATTTATGACGCATTGTCGAACTCAGCTTCAACCTCCAATTTGCTGGATAACTCTTTGAACGCACCACCTGTCATTAATTCGAACCGTAACGAACCTGCTGAAAGTGTTAATATCTTCGCCCCTATAGCACAGTTTAAAAATACTGCTTCTGATACCCTGGTATCCACTCACGATGCTAAATTTACATTGATGAAACGAACGCCCAATCATGCTGAACCACGATCATTGTTTACTAAGGTCAAATCTTTCCAACAGCGATTGAATGAGTACTTGAAAATACGCTCAAACATATTTGTCGATTCATTATCCTATTTGAAACCTCCAACGCGCTCTGCACTCCGTTCTCGTATTTATTGGCAACCGAGATGTGTAATTCACGCACATTTTGCACCCACATTATGTCCAAAATAGCTTACGTCCGTGCATCATATACTATTTTTTATTCGCCGCAAGCAAAATATTTTAAGAAAAAATGTTTATTCTAAATTAAAATTATAAATTTTCATAAATTTTAAAATAAAAATATGTGGAACAAGTAACCTTTGACAAAATATTTATTATTTTTTCTAAATTATTGTGTAGCTATGACAACAAATGATAACAACTATTTTAATTGGATAATGAAATTTTAAATTTGAGGGTTGCTTTGATAAAAAATTTTATTTTTCAGAGAATTTAAACAAATACAAATGCTTTTTACTTTTTTGGACGGAGCTATGACAACAAAATAAATAGTTGAAAAGTGATAATTTAAAGCCGCAAATCACAGTAATAAAGTAACACTTTAATATTTAGGCGAATAAAAACAATATTATTACAGTCCTCACTACGCTTTTGCTGTTTATTTCATACTCGAGTAAAATGAGTATTATTTTAGCGTTGTTATACAATATACTAGCTGCAACAACCATAAATGTGTAATTTTATACCAGTATCAGTTTCATTTCAGCTATTTTATTTGCACTTTGCTTTTGAACGGTTTGCAGAAACCTTGACAAGCTAGTTTTAAAGTTGATGTCGCTCAAATATTGAAATGAACAGTAGAGTAGAATTAACTTTATCTCAGTTCTGCTTAGCTGTGTCTAAGGGTATGAATTTACGCCATGGGTTGACAGGCCCATATTTATATAAAAACGAATATAAATTTACTTTGAAACGAAAACGAAATTTTCACATCGATCAAAATTTAAATTCTGTTTGGCACTAATAAGTTTTAGTTCCGTGTTAAATTTTATATCATTAAAAAACATCTTTAAAAAGATCTCTATATGTTTGGACAAAATTAGATAAAACGATGAAGGAGTAGACACCCTCCAATTGTTTTTCTGCATCCTAGTTGCCGCTATTTCACTTCGTATGTGTTGCATACATCCGAAATATATAATAATCCATAAATGTTATGCAATACTATATCATTATTTAAAGTATTTATTGAAAAATAAGTACATCCACATTCGTACACCTAGATTTAAAAACGATTTTAATTTAAAAAATTCTTTAGCATTCAATTAAAAAATCTGATATTTTCGCGGCCCCCCAAATTCTTTTCGCGGTCCCCTAGAGGGCCGCGGCCCCTCGGTTAAGAATAGCTGCTCCAGAGGACTTATAGTCATATGTAATACATACATAATAATAACCCCAAAATAATTTAAATAAAAACTCAGTTCAAAAACTAAAATCCGATTACTGAAAAATCACAATCTGAAAAATATAAAACAATAAAATATTCTCATATGAAATTGGTATGTTCAAACTATTCAATGTTTATTTTCTATTAAATAAACAATTTGAAAATAATGCATTTTAACATTTTTAATACATATTCATTGTGATTTGTGATGTTCAGACGATAGCCGTGGTCGTATGCCACCTACACTAACAAAACAATACATTTTTTACAGTAGTACGCGATCATAAGCTTCAGATCGACATATGTCCAGTCATATGAGAAAGCATACGACCGCTAGAAACTAAACGATATTAAATCTTTTTTTTATTTGGTTTTCCCGTCTTCGCTATTAAATCTTTTTTTTATTTTGTTTTCCCGTCTCCGCTTTGCGAGATATTCGTTTGACACCAAAATTTTTCAGAAATTCCGAGATCCGAGGATTCCGAGACCTAAAATCAAGGTGTAGTTACATTCTAATCACTGGTCAGTGGTCGAATTTATAATATGCACCGAATTTGGAATAAGGTTAACTCGACGGATGAACAAAATACTGTTTGAAGCAAAAAACTTTAGTTTAATATTGTTTTGTTTTATAATTTTCATTACATTACACATACATTTTCTTTACATTACATTTTTATAATTTACATTACATAAATGTCATTTAATGCTTTAAAAATAAACTCAAAATTATAAACAAAATCCATAAACTATTTTTTTTAAAACATCCTCTATAATTATCACGCTAACTTTTATTATCGGCATTCGAGCTATCGTCTAAATTAGCGCGTTAACCACTTATTACGATAAAATTATCGGACTAAAATTAAAGCAACAAAATTAACACAATAAAATTATAGCGCTAAAATTATGGCTATAAAATTGTCGTGCTAACATATAAATGCGATAAATTGTGGCTACACATGCGTTTATTTTCAGTTATCGCGTTAATTATGGAGATAACACGCAGGTGTGGCCCCAGCATAAGAGAAGAGTTATTGTTGACTCTCGTAATGGTTGATATTTTATAATTTTCGGATCATAAATAAAAAATTTATAGACGAATTATAATGTATTTTTGAATTCAACTGCCTCCCCTTAAATCAAATCAAATGGATCAAATGGAATCGTCCAAGTCTTTTCTTTGTTTATAGTATTTTATATTTTCTTTTCAGTTTATGCATTGATCTAGGAAAGTGTGGACGTTATTTTTCTTTGTTGTTTTATCTTATATATTAATACGTTGAATATTTAGTTAGATATATATTGTTTGTGAATGAAAGAGGATTAAAAATTGATTATTGATTGTTGTATTTTTTTCAGCGACAATTTTGTAATGTGTGTGTTTGGTATGATAGTTTGAGATCGTAAATTTGATTGTTAGAATTTTTAATATATATTGTTTGTGAATGAAAGAGGATAAAAAATTGATTATTGATTGTTGTATTTTTTTTCAGCGACAATTTTGTAATGTGTGTGTTTGGTATGATAGTTTGAGATCGTAGATTTGATTGTTAGAATTTTCAATATATATTGTTTGTGAATGAAAGAGGATAAAAAATTGATTATTGCTTATTGTATTTTTTTTTCAGCGACAATTTTGTAATGTGTGGGTTTGGTATGATAGTTTGAGATCGTAAATTTGATTGTTAGAATTTTTAATAAATATTGTTTGTGAATGAAAGAGGATAAAAAATTGATTATTGATTGTTGTATTTTTTTTTTTCAGCGACAATTTTGTAATGTGTGTGTTTGGTATGATAGTTTGAGATCGTAGATTTGATTGTTAGAATTTTCAATATATATTGTTTGTGAATGAAAGAGGATAAAAAATTGATTATTGATTATTGTATTTTTTTTTCAGCGACAATTTTGTAATGTGTGTGTTTGGTATGATAGTTTGATATTGTAAATTTGATTGTTAGAATTTTTAATATATATTGTTTGTGAATGAAAGAGGATAATTGATTATTGATTGTTGTATTTTTTTTTTCAGCGACAATTTTGTAATGTGTGTGTTTGGTATGATAGTTTGAGATTGTAGATTTGATTGTTAGAATTTTTAATATATATTGTTTGTGAATGAAAGAGGATAAAAAATTGATTATTGATTGTTGTATTTGTTTTTTCAGCGACAATTTTGTAATGTGTGGGTTTGGTATGATAGTTTGAGATTGTAAATTTGATTGTTAGAATTTTTAATATATATTGTTTGTGAATGAAAGAGGATAAAAAATTGATTATTGATTGTTGTTTTTTTTTTTCAGCGACAATTTTGTAATGTGTGCGTGATAGTATAATAGTTTTCTTATTGGTTTCTAATGTGATTTTTTTTTAATTTTTATTTATGAAAACCCCTATCAAGCAATTTAGCAATTTTAGTACGATAGTTTGAGATCGTAAATTTGATTGTTAGAATTTTTAATATATACTAGGAGGGCCCGGCGTGCTTCGCTACCCTTATAAATAAAGTTTTTGCGTAGACATTTTGTTGACGTAGAAGCAATGATTTCAAAAAGTGGTTATGAGAAATGCTAACATATAAATTTTAATTTTACTTTTTAAATATATGAATGAAAAATAATCATAACTCTAGCTGATCAGTTCGGATATATGAAAAATTAGCGATCAAATAAGTTTTCAAGTAAGCTTATTTGATCTCAAGCTTATTTGATCGCTAATTTTTCATATATATCCGAACTGATCAGCTAGAGTTCTGATTATTTTTCATTCATATATTTAAAAAGAAAAATTAAAAATTATATGCTAGCATTTCTCATAACCACTTTTTGAAATCATTGCTTCTACGTCAATAAAATGTCTACGCAAAAACTTTATTTATAAGCGTAGCGAAGCACGCTGAGCCCTCCTAGTAGTTATAATTATGTGAATAGAAATATTTATAATTATGTGAATAGAAATATTAAAGTCATGTCAAATCTAGGAATTGACATTCTGGGCCGCTAAAAACATGCCATGGTTTTATATTAAGTTAATTCGCTGGGTCTGTCGATTCTTGTTATGGCTGTTGGATTGGGCAATTATATTGTATGTTTATGTTGAATGCTGGTGTTTCGTTGGCGATGATAGTTGATACAATAGATGCTTATTATTATCCAACTGTATCCAACTGTGTACTGATGTATATCATGACCCGTTAATTTGATGTTATTTTCATTGGCTCGCTGCTCATCAATTTGCTTTTGTAGATGTTCCAAATGATTCTGTATTTTGTTGGATTGAATCACCGTTTCAACGGTAGTTGTTGGCATATATTCCGTTAGGTTTAGTTTTGGAAACAGTACTCCCTTGATCTTGGTTGTAACCTTGGTCGTTGCTCTTAGAACCATTGTGCTACTCTTAGCTATGCATTGAGAACCCATTTGTAATATTCCTGTTACTTGATCTTGATGGTTGCTTGGTAACAATCACAAACAATGATTAGTATCTGCTCTGCTAGCAGTGTATAAACCTAGGTTTTGTTGTTAATGTAGGTCCATTTTTCAGTTGCAGGTTCCCTCACTAATGTATACACACGTTTTCGTTTGTTGGAAGTGATTGTAATATCATTAATTCGCACATTGTTTTCGCCGACAGTTGTAGTCCTATGTATTGGCCCCTTCAGATAGCAAATGTATTCCAGGTGATGCGCTCGAATGCATTGACTGAAATCCTTGTCTGTGAGGTAGTAATAATGATCCTTGTGTGCATTTATAACCATATAGTCCATTTGAGATTGAATATGTACCATTTTTTTTTCTTTCATTACTGGCAATGGAAATGGTTAAAAAATGTTGAATCTCTCAATATCGAATAATGGCAAAGATACTTTAAATATGGCTAAATTATCTACTATACGGGCTTCACAAGTCATTATATGGTATAAGCTTCGAATTTCTTCTGGATTATTATTTATTGCCAGTTGGTAATGTTACTCCATCAGGTAAATGTGGTTGAATTTTGTCTAATTCTTGTTTTTACTTTGCTATTATTTCAATTTACTGAAATTAATCGGGTCGTTTATGTAACATACATTTTTGTTAAAACAAATTGTTTTATATTTTTTAATTTGCCACTTGTTTTTATTGATGAATAAACTTACCAGTTTACCCTTTGAAAACGAAAACTCTTGCACGCTTTTTTCTCAATGATACACAATTTGTTTTTAACTCAAGCAAAACGTATATTCATCACCTTCAAATATGAGAAGGGTCTTTTTCTACATACCAGTAAACGTTATTCAAAGTGTGAAAATACTTTCAGTGTTTATCTATTTGAAAAGTATTTAAAAATTAAATTATACTTATACGAAAATATATTTAATATTCACGGTAGTGTAATAAATCAAATGAGTTTTGTATTTTGTTTTTGTTTTTGATTAAACAAAATTTCTTGAATACTCTTGTAATTTTCTTTTTGGAAAATTAGCTAATAATTAATATACATTAAAGGCTTAAAATGTTGAATCACTTGTTTCTTAGCTCAACACTTTAGCTACAAAAAAAATATATATATAAATATATATATTTATATATATATATATATATATATATATATATATATATATATATATATATATATATATATATATATATATATATATATATATATATATATATATATATATAATATATATATATATATATATATATATATATATATATATATATATATATATATATATATATATATATATATATATATATATATATATATATATATATATATTTAATGTACTTTTACAAATAATCAAGTAAGTAATGTAAACGTATTAGAACTCTACTCAGTTTTCTTTTCGTACAAAAAATTTACATATTTAAACTTTAAACAATTTCTTAGAAAAAAATTGTGAGAATTATATAATTAATGTTCAACAGCATGTTTCTGTTAACTAAAAACAAACCGAACTTAATTCACCTTAATACTTCAAAACAAATATTACAACAACGAATAAGAAAATGAAAAAAGGAAATAGAAAGCTTAGCGTGGATAATTTATTTAAAATATTTTCAACGACATAAAAGAATTGTTTTTATTTCGTATTTATAGAAAATCTAATTCTGAAAAAAGATTTATATCATTTGGGTTACATTTTAAACTCGAGATGTTGAATAAAATTTGTTGGAACTGTTAAAAGGATTTGAATTATGTTGACATGTACATTGTACATGTATGTTCATATGTGAAGGAAAACCGCCGCCATGAAAAAGAAATATTAGGATTGTTTTGCTTATTATGATGTGTGTTTGCCTGTTGAGCAGCTATAATTATTTAATGTCAATTGGTTATAGTTTTTCGTTATATGTAACTATTTTCTGCTATATGCGTAGTTTTTAGTTTGCTCGTGATCTCGTGACAAGAACTTCTTTTCTATAGTTGTTCCAGGGTCGCTAAATGGAAACAAAAACAATGAAAAAATAGTTCCATCACCTATTGTTCAATTTGGTAAAATGGTTGAATTGGGTTGAATGACAGACAGCGGTGGAGAGACTATCGCATATTTAACTCTGTTACTGCTCCTGATCTGCGAGCATACAACCAAACTCCAGTTATTATGACAGATACTTACTAAAAGTAGTTTATGAGTAAATGTTGAATATTTTATTTTTAATCAAAAGTTACCAATGCGAGCGAGATGCGAGCGAAATAAATTTTATTTAATTACAATTGGTTGGTAATTTAAAAATTAAATGATCTACAACGAAAGATATTAAATTTGGCACTAATGAGAAACCAAAAAAAACATTCACATTCTTTCAACAAAACTATTTCTTCCATATTCCCTGACGTGATGGTAAATTTTCGTGCAATTTTTGTTTTTTATTGGTATTTTGACTTAATGAACTGCTCCTTGATGATCTATTATATCAACAACTAGCATATAGCTAAGCTCCTCTTACAAACTCCAGCAATTCTAGCAATAAACGCAACACAAAAATCCAAGAAATCGCTAAAATCGCTTTTTGTATATTTTTAAAACATTTTACTTTTACCATTACAAAAGTTAATGACGAAACTTCATGTAAAAAAATTGAATTTCTTCTTTTCTTCTCTTCTTTCTTTTCGGCTTGTAACCCTCAGACCGCCATTTCAGAAATGCGAACAATCCAATCAGATTACGAATCAGTTTTTGGAAATTTTTTTTTCTTGATTTTGTTGACATTTCAGTCAAAAGTTTTATTATTTAAGATGCCATTATATTTTTCAGCATTTCTGCGCGATCGTATAAAAAATCTTGTACGACACGCGTGTAAAAATACTTTTTGAAACACTTTTATAATTAAGGCTACTCCTCGTTATGCAAACTTTATACCACGTGTTTTAAACAAGCATGTTTCACACTTGCATCGTAAATAGCTATTATTATGTATAAAGTAAGTAAAACAAACTAAACAAACTAACCGAGAACTGTATTATAACCGATATGAGACTAATAGGAACAGCATGTTGCAAATTTATCTTCTGACTGCTATTATCAATTACATAAAAGTACCATTAATCTCCCAGCCCGATTGGATTTTGGGTGATTAACGCGTAAATGTGAAAAACATTTCTTAGTGAAAATATGATTAACTTAAAACTTTTGACACATTTTATCCAACAAAACAGAGAAAACCTGTTGCGTTAGTATAGATCTCCCAATCCAACTAGTTCGCAAACAGATATTTTACAATCTTCATCTGCAGCTGAATGCCAGCTGTTAATCAGTCTGATGTGGATTTAATTGGTGAAGCCTTGTAAAATCTAGGGTGCTGCATAAACTATTCCATCAAAACGGTCACACATCTATCCCCTGAGTATTAAAAAAAATTTAATTAAACATAATGTATAAATAAGATTTTAACAATTTATTCGACATATTTATAAGTATACCATAATTTTTAAGGTATTATTGTCTTTAACTAGAACATAAACAAAATTCAACAAGAAGAAAAACTAACAATAACCAAATAAAGAATCATAGATCCTATATGATTACTTCGGTCTGAAAGACCTAAATATTACATTCATGAGCCAAAAGTGAAATTCTTACTCACACTTTTTTGGCATTTCTTGACGTTTTAGGATCTACTGATTCCGGCCGTCATTACCTACGAAATCTAGAAAACCGCTGGAGGGATTTCAAATATTATTTTTTCGAAAAATAGGTTAACTCAACGGAAAGGTCCAAAGGAAGCTTAGTTCGATAGCTGTACCGGAAAAATGTCAAAAAAATCATCAAGTGTGTCAAAAATAGCAAATTTTCATATTTTTGGCTTAAAAAACGTTAGTTTTAAGTGATTACGAGTAGGAACATTGCATTTGGAGAAATCTTGATTTGTATGTGAGATTATTGCATTAGAAGTTTGTCAAAAAAATGTTTTCAAGTGTGTCAAAAGAAAGATTTTTATTTATTTTTTTATCATTTTTTGGAATAAATAAAATTACTTATGTGTATGAAGTGAAATTTTATTATTATTATAGAGAATTATGGTATTATAAGTTTGTCAAAAGAAAGATTTTTATTTGTTTTTTTAAAATTTTTTTCCAAAAAAATTCAATTACTTATTTGTATGACATGAAATATATTTGTACGACATGAAATTTTATTGTTATTATAGAGAATTATGGTATTATAAGTTTGTCAAAAAAATGTTGTCAAGTGTGTCAAAAGAAAGATTTTTATTTATTTTTTTACCCATTTTTTGGAAAAATAAAATGAATTATTTGTATGACATGATTTATTATTATTATAGAGAATTATGGCATTATAAGTTTGTCAAAAACAAAAGGTCAAGTGTGTCAAAAAATGCTGTCACTTATTTTTTTATCTAATATTTTGGAAAAAAAAATTAGTTGTTTTTATGACGTAAATGTAATTGAACATGAAATTGGACATAGACATTTTTGAATTTTTTATAGTTTTGAAATATTTTTGGAATTTGAAAAAAGTTGGAATTTTTGATTTTGCAATAAGTTTTGCAATATTTTTAGAATTTTGGAAAAAGTTTTAATCTTTGATTTTGTTATAATTTTTGCAATATTTTTAGAATTTTGAAAAAAAAATAAAAATTTTGAATTTTATATATTTTTTAGAATTTTGAATAAAATTTCAAATTTTTGATATTGTAAGAATTTTTGGAATATTTTTAGAATGTTGAAAAATTTTTATTTTATTATAATTTTTGGAATTTTGAAAAAAGTTTAAATTTTTGATTTTGTAAGAATTTTTTCAATATTCTTAGAATTTTGGAAAAAGTTTGAATTTTTAAGAATTTTTGGAATATTATTGGAATTTAGAAAAAGTTTAAATATTTGATTTTATTCCAATTTTTGGAATATTTTTGGAATTTTGAAAAAGGTTTCAATTTTTAATTTTGTTATATATTTTGCAATATTTTTCGAATTTTTGAAAAAAGTTTATTCTTTGATTTTGTAATAATTTTTGGAATATTTTTAGAATTTTGAAAAAAGTTTGATTTTATTCAATTTTTACAATATTTTTGGAAAGAAGAGAAAAATATGAATTTGTGATTTTGTAATATTTTCTCGAAACGCTATATGTAGAGGTTTTTGAGTATTTTTCTGATTGTATCATATTTTCACTAAATTATGTAAATTTTTGATCTGTTTTAATTTTCCGGCAACGTATTGATGTTTCGTGTTAGTTTTGTAATAAATTTCTAAACAGAGATAAATAATACATGTACTTTAACAAAGAGTTTTATTTTTGATAGACATCGTTGGCCAAAACTAAAAACAATGTCCTCATAACAGTTTTTTGCCGAAAATTATATCAAAATCCTTAACCCAGACCGAAGTCTTGATATCTCAGAGCCTTGAGATTTCAGCTCCTCAATATATTAATAGTTAGAACAGAATGCGATTTCAAAGTAAAGTTCTCCGAAATGAACTGGACAAATTGTCAGGAGTTAGTTTAATAAGTAAGATGATTTTGCAAATATTGGTGTTAAAGCATAACGATTGCCAAATTTTGAGATTTGGATCTTAGTTCATAAAATATTGGAGCAATTTCAGACAAGTTCAGCCAATTTTTGGGAAATTTTGGCTTGAACACTTTTAATTTTTTAAATAATTATTAAATTTGTTGATTTAATAAAAATGTTTTATTTTTCTAGCAACTTTTTATAAAATATAAAAATCAGACCGGTTTCAGATATATATATATCTATCATCAGTGAAATTTTTTATATTTATGACAATATTATTTGAAAATTTGTTTGTTTCTAAAAATATGCATACTAAATTAAACATAAAAAGTTTTTAAAATAAAAATTGAAAAGATTAAAATTGTAAAATATATAAGAACAAAAACAATAAAGAAAAATATTAATTTATAATTAAATTGTACAAAATATTAGAACAAAATGATAGTTGTTCATTCAAAATTAAAAATGGTGACTTCTTAGTAGCTTTATATATTTCAAACTCTTCCATTGAATCCATGAGAGGACCTTTGTTACAAAAATGTAAAACTTCAAAATTATTTTCAAAACTTGTATATGAATGATTTTCATCGACTAGATGTTTAACTTGGGGTGTGTGAAATAGATAAGCTCCTCGTGCTGCACCCTGGATTACGCAAATAGTCTATTTCAACTTGGTAGCCAAACATTTCATTTCGAACTCTTGGCTGTGATACAAAAAAAAAAAAAAATAAATATGAACCAAAATCAAAATCACAATAACAACGGTACTTTTCAGCACCATAAGACAAAAAATATTGGACCTTCAGTCCGTATTTTGCAATTGAACATTGAAGGCATAAGCAAGTCAAAAACTGAACATTTACAAAGATTATTAAAAGATTACGACATCGACGTTATAATTCTGCAAGAAACGCATGCAGCAGATGAAGCGCAACTTACCTCTAGAGGAAACATTATTGGTTACAAATTAATTAGTGCTATTTACCATCAATCATATGGATCTGCCACGTATGTTAAGTCAGAAATCCTGAACTGCACGCACGTACTTACACAGACGGACAACGATATACATCTTATTGTTGTTGATATATCGGACACGAAAATTGTAAACGTATACAAGCCTCCAAATACAGGATGGCCAGCTGCTACTCTACCATTATTTTATCATCCAGCAATATATGCTGGTGACTTCAATAGCCATCACACTCAGTGGTCCTACTCAAATAATAATACCAATGGCGTGCAACTGACCGACTGGGCGGATGATAACAACATGTTCCTGGTATATGATGCGAAAGACTTGAAAACCTTTAGATCTGCAAGATGGCGACGTGATTACAATCCCGACCTCTGTTTTTCCACAAAAAACGAACAACGTAACCCTATTCCAATATCTAGGGCTGTCTTACAAGGTTTTCCACGCTCTCAGCATCGTCCAGTAATTCTTGAGGTAGGGATCCAAATTCCACTCGTTAACTCTACTCCTCAACCTAGATGGAATTTTAACAAAGCTGATTGGGATAAATATAGGATGAAGTTGGATGCAGTGATTCGCTGGATTCAACCCATTCCTAAAAATTACGATAGATTTGTTGGAGCCATCATCTCAACTGCAAAGAAATGCATCCCAAGAGGCTTTCGTGAAGAATATATTCCTGGCTGGAGTAAAGAGAGCGATATATTATATGAGGAGTACCTTAGTAGTGGTGAGGCAGACGTGGCTGATGACTTAATATACTCACTGGACGCCGCGAGAAAACAAAAGTGGATTAAGGCTGTTGAAAACATTGATTTTTCCCATTCAAGCAGGGAAGCATGGAGTCTCCTTCGGAAACTGGGTGGCTCAAACTCAATTACTCGTGCTAACAACGAAATAAATCCAGAGGACATCGCAAATCACATAGTAAATATGTCTCGTGCTTCTATTAATCGCCTTCATAAGAGAACAATTAAACGCAAACTAAGAGATATGAAGCGCAATTGCTCGTCTCCATCGAAGTATGCGAACTCTTTTAGTAGCGAAGAACTAGAATCAGCTCTGTCCCAAACAAAAAACGGAAAAGCAGCTGGCTACGATGGCATTTTTCCAGAATTTCTTAAGAATGCTGGAAAAAATGTAAAACAGTGGCTAACTAAATTTTTCTCGAATGTCCTAGAAACCGGCAACCTACCAAAACATTTTAAGACTACGAAAGTGATAGCGATACTTAAGCCAGGTAAACCATCCAATGAACCAGGAAGCTATCGCCCGATTGCCCTTTTGAGCACCTGCTATAAATTGCTAGAACGGCTCATATACAATCGTATCGCACCGATATTGAATGACCAGATCCCAGTCGAACAAGCTGGTTTTCGTCCCAATCGCAGTTGCACTGACCAACTGCTCGCTCTAACATCCTATATCGAAGCTGGGTATCAAAAACAACTAAAAACAGGCGCAGTATTCATCGATCTTACTGCAGCATATGACACGGTCTGGCGAATTGGGATTATATATAAGCTGTTCAATGCAATACCTTGTAGCACCATCTCGCGTTTAATTAACAACATGCTGAGTAATCGTGTATTCACAGTTCATCTAAATAATTCCTGCAGTAGGTCTAAAATGCTTAACAATGGTTTACCACAGGGTTCCGTCCTGGCGCCATTACTTTTTAATCTGTACATTCATGACATTCCTGACACAACATCAAAGAAATTTGGGTACGCGGATGATTGGACCCTGGCCACTCAAAACAAAGACATGGGTGTTTTGGAGGATTTGCTCTCAACTGACCTAGCTATAATGAATGACTATTTTCGAACGTGGAGTTTATTTCCCAATCTAAGTAAAACCGAGAGCTCCTGTTTCCACTTAAACAACAAACTGGCAAAACACGAACTATCAGTGTTATTTAACGGCACTGTCATTAAATACAATCAACAGCCAAAGTACCTGGGCATTACTCTCGATAGAACTCTTTCTTTTAAACTCCACCTAGAAAATACGTCACAAAAACTTAAAACGAGAAACAATATATTGCACAAACTGGCAGGCTCTACATGGGGTGCTACTCCAGCTACCCTCCGAACAACTGCTCTAAGTCTGGTTTACTCAGTGGCTGAGTATGGCGCACCAGTCTGGTTGAATAGCACACATACTCAAAAAGTTGACTGTCAGCTGCATGCTACGATGCGTACTATAAGTGGTACTATCAGATCCACCCCTTTGCCTTGGCTCCCTGTGTTAAGCAATATCGCTCCACCTGCACTCAGACGCTCGCATGCTCTCATGCGTGAACATAAAAAGGTAACCAACAACACCACGTTACCCTTGCACGAATATTACGGTGACCACACTCGTTGTCGATTGAAGTCAAGAAAGCCTCCACATAAAACTGCCAGCAACCTGCTGGCAACTGATTTTAATATCTTGGATGCCTGGGACACCTCCTGGCAACATTACAACACAACTGGCCTTTCTATTACTAACCCGACTTCTACCCAACCTGGTTTCGATTTGCAACGTCATACCTGTGTAAACTATCTGCTAAACTAGTTGAACCTTTATAATCGTTTAATTTATATATTGCTTGTACGACTGCTCAGTTATATCTGATTGATTCTTCTTATTTTATTATGATGCAATTGGAAATCGATATGTTAATAAATTAGTACATTTTCTATTAATTAACTTATACAATACAAACATTAAATAAATAATAAATTAGGACATTTTAATACATAACATTTGCCTCGTTTTTAAATTAGACAATAATTCTATACAACTACTAATATACATGATTTAAATTGCATTTTAAATTAGACAATAATTTTTTTTTTTTTTTTTTTTTTTTTTTTAAATTAGACAATGAGTTTATATAACTAATAACAACAATTTAGACAATGAGTTTATATAACTAATAACATGCATGACTTTAATTAAGACTTACAACTAACATTATTTGTTTACATTTAATTAGCTAATAATCTGGACAGTTAAATGACGCATACCGAAATCGAGTAACAGGCGTTTTCATTCTAAGAGATTTTCTTTGACTGTCGTCTTCTTCCATTTCAGACGTCGAACGCCGACGTTTTCTACAACTTGTTGTTGGTTTAATTTCTCTCGGCAATATTTCCATTGGTGGATGAAATTCATCACTAAGCATTGATTTCCTAATTTGATTCACATGCACATGCCGGACATTATTTGATACGTTAATAAGATAAATATATGAGCTTATTTGTTTTAAGACTCTGCCTGGTATCCACTTCAGATAATCTCGAAAATGATTTCGGTACATTACTTTTTCCCCAATTTTGTATGAAATGTTATGCTCTTTAGTATAATCTGTATTCTTTTTATGTTGTGAGAGATTCTTTGCTGGTACACTTAGTTTATTTCTTCCCTTATTATTTAATGATCTTTCATAATTTTCTTCTGCGGTTTTCGGGGTAATAGAATTTATCACAGTTTTAGGCTTAAAATTGAATAATAATTCAGAAGGAGATTTTAAAGTAACTGTTGATGGAGTGTTGTTGTATGCGGAGATGACCTTGTTTAGTTTCATTATTGTTGACAGTTTTTGTGTTTTGACATCCAGTAAATATTTTTTGAGATACATCTTAATGGTCTGTACGCCTCGTTCCGCCAACCCATTGGATTGTGGGTGGTACGGAGGTGACTTCAACAACGTGATTTGGTTTTCTGTACCGAATTCTGAAAAGCTACATGAACTAAAAGGAGGACCGTTATCTGTGCAAAGTTTATCTGGAAGACCGAAGTAAACAAAAATTGATAATAACTCTTTTATTACTGTCGTTGCATCTGACTTCCTCAATAGCTTGACATCAATAAATTTGCTATATGCGTCAACTAAAATCAAAAAGGTTTCACCTTCAAAATAGAAAAGATCTATGTGAACTCTATCAAATGGAAACCTAGCCGAAGCCCATGAAGATGTAACAGTTTCTTTTTTCACATTTTGAGTGGATGAGCAAATTTGACATGTTTTCACCTTCTTTTCAATATCTTTATCCATCAATTTCCACCAAAAAAGACTGCGTCCCAAAATTTTCATTCGAACAATCCCTTCGTGATTGTTATGGAGCAATTCTAAGACTTGACTTATACGTTCACTGGGAATGACTAATTTTTTAAAATAAAAAAGACAATTATCCTGGGTGCTAAAGTTATTTCGAATTTGTGAATATGTTTTAAGATGCTCGGGGATAGTATTTGGCCATCCATACATTACGTATTCGTACAAAACAGACAGTATTTTATCATTGGATGTACTCTTTGCAATTTCTTCCAAACTGATAGATGTGTTTGGAATTTGATTTACCGTTTGAATGGCTTCTGTGTCAACTTCTTCATTTTCAGCTAGTGGTAGTCGTGAGAGTGCATCAACGTTAGCCATTTGCTTCCCAGGGCGATGCTGAAAATCATACTCGTACATACTTAATATTACCGCCCAACGTTGTAACCGGGAATTTGCTACCTTTGTAGTTCCTTTAAAAGGATGAAATATTTCACGTAACGCTTGAGAGTCAGAACATAATAAGAATTTATGCCCATACAGATACTTATGAAATTTTTTGACAGCAAATATGACTGCAAGTGCTTCCCTATGAATCTGGGAATAATGTTTTTCTGCCGGTGAAAGTGTGCTGGATGCAAAGAGAACAGGTTTTTCTACTCCATCTACAACATGCGAAAGACATGCTCCAACACCATAGGGGCTTGCGTCCGCCGCTACTACCATTGGCTTTGTTGGATCGTAAAGCTCTAGTATGTTATGTTTTAAAATTAATTCTTTGCTATGTTTAAAAGATATATCGTGTTTGTTAGACCATTCAAATTTGGTATCTTTACCTAAAAGTTGGTAAAAGTCCTTTAGTTCCGTGGATAAATGTGGTATAAACTTACCATAGTAGTTTACCAATCCTAAAAAAGATTGCAACTCTACAAGATTTTTTGGTGCAGGGGCATTAACAATTGCCTTTACCTTATCTTGATTAGGTTTAATGCCTGCAGCGGAAATAATGTGACCCAAAAAGTCGACGGATTTTACGAAAAACTTACACTTGACCATATTTATTTTGACATTGTATGAGTTTAACCGACTTAAAACATCTGAAACAATCTCCTTACATTCCCTTAAATCTTTGGCACCAATCATGATATCGTCCAAATAACAAACTGTTTTTTTTATACCTAACAAAATCTGATCCATTATAGATTGGAAAATTGAAGGGGCACTTTTGACACCAAACGGCAATCGAGTGAATTGAAATAGTCCTTTTTGAGTATTTATTGTTAAATACTCTCTAGAATTTACAGAAACTTCTAATTGCTGGTAGGCACCAGACAAATCCAAAACACAAAATATTTCCGATGAGGCTAAATTTGCGAAAATGTCATCAATTCTGGGTAGAGGGTAATGTTCAGTTCGAATAAATGGATTTAATGTTACCTTACAATCTATGCATAGTCTTATATTTCCAGATGGTTTAATAACCGAAACTACTGGGGATGCCCATTTACTAAACTTTGTAGGTACTAGAATACCCTCCTGACATAAACGGTCAATTTCCTCGTTAACTTTTTCACGAAGATGATAGGCTACCTCATACGCTTTATGAAAAACTGGTTTGGCCTCAGTGTTTAATATTATTTGAGCTGAAAAATTTTTTATCGTACCTGGTGAATTTGGTAGAACACATGGATAATTTGCTTTGATCCATTTAGAAACATTTTCGAAGTCAGTTAAAAACTGTTGAGAAACATTGTTTAACGCCAGATTTCTCCATTCGGGAAATAATTTATCTAACCAAGGACGTCCCAGCAAAGGCCTTAACGGTTTATTACTGTTAATCACAATCAATTCCATCAAAAGTTTCTTAGTGTCCGCTCCAATGTGGACATTAACTAAAAGTTTGCCAACTGTGTGAATTCTATCCCCTGAAACAGAAGAAAAATTTGAGTTTGTGGATTCTAATTTAATATTATGAAATTCTTGGTGATACTTATCGAGACTGATTATTGATCGGCATGCTCCTGAATCGACCTCAAACATAATTGGAATGTCTTCAACATAAACTTCAACTAAAAGTGGTTCATCATGTGTAGCTAAGATGTTAACTGAATCGCTATAATCTTCATCAATATTATGCAGATCTAGATGCTGTAAATCTTCCGAAATTCCTTTGACTGTTTGATGCTTTTCTTTGGAAAATGATCGCTGATCTTGAATATGATAATAAGGTGATCTTCTATGTTGATGATGTTGATGTTGTATTTTGTTGCTTCTGCACATGACAGACGTATGTCCAAATCTGCGACAATTAAAACATTCCCATTCTACGGCTGGACACGTTCTCGAATTATGAAAACGTCCACAACGATGACATTGATCATAATTATAAAGACTTCTATCCCATTTAATTGAACTTGGACCGCGACTTCTGCTACGACCTTCCCTTTTACTAGAATTTTGACCACGGCTTCTGCTCCGACTAAGACTAGTATCTCGATATCCACGATATGTTTTGCTCTGCGCTCGAGTATTTCTATACCTGCTTTGTGTTTGGTAATCATCATTCTCATTCACTGCAAAGACTTCTGTGGGTTTTTCTTTTTCAGCCATTTCCCAAGACACAGCTATTTCAATTGCGGTTGTAAACGTTAACTCCTTTTGTTTTAACAAATGCGATCGTAACTCCACTTCTCTCAATCCAAAAACAAATCTATCACGCAACGCTTCATTTAAAAATGATTTAAAATTACAAGTTTGAGCTAACGCTTTCAGTTGTACCGTATAATCAGAAATTGATTGGCCTTGACGTTGATCTTCTTTATGAAATCTAAATCGTTCCGGTATTTCATTTAACTGTGGTGAAAAATGTGTTTGTAATATTTTCACTAATTCGTCATATGATTTTTTTGCAGGTGTTTCTGGTATGACAAGTTTTTTTAATATTGAATAAGTATCCGATCCTAAATTAGTAATTAAATACGACTTTTTTTTATCTAATTTTACATCGTTTAATTCAAAATATTGTTCAATTCTTTCTATATATTCCGGAAAATTATCGCCTAATACGTAATGTTCAATTTGTCCAAGCATTGTATAAACTTTAATTTATTTAATTAAACTGTTTTATTTTGAACGGAACTTTTTTTATTGTTTTTACATACACTACCGTTAAAACGGTTTCAATGTTCACTTTAAATAATCACTATAAAATAGTTGTTTTTATACCTTTTAATCTTCGTCGCCAATGTAAACTATCTGCTAAACTAGTTGAACCTTTATAATCGTTTAATTTATATATTGCTTGTACGACTGCTCAGTTATATCTGATTGATTCTTCTTATTTTATTATGATGCAATTGGAAATCGATATGTTAATAAATTAGTACATTTTCTATTAATTAACTTATACAATACAAACATTAAATAAATAATAAATTAGGACATTTTAATACATAACAACCTGGACTACATTAAACCGAATAAGAACGAACCATGGACGTTGTGCTGATTCTTTCTACAAGTGGGGCATTTCAGAGTCCCCTGAGTGTGACTGCGGCGCTCCACAACAAACTATAAAACACATTGCAACTGTGTGTCCAATTCGACGTTACAATGGCAACATCTCAGACAGCCATTTGGCAACTCCCGATGTAGTAGCATGGATAGACTCGCTCGATGTAAACATCTAATGTTCAAATGTACTGCCCAATGTTCAAATATTTTACTTTTTAATTTACTTAAAAGACACGCAATCAAATCGATTGTAAGTTCATTTAATGTGTATCCATGTATTGTTTTAGGTAGATTTCATAGAGGAGTCTACCTATTTTTAAGTTTAATTTTTTAATGTGTCACAAAAAAAACCATACGCTAAATAATAACTTTAACAAAAATTTTCAAAATTTAATTTTTGATCGAATAAAATGAGTAAATATAAATGCGTTAAACCATTTTCAAATTCTAAGTGTTCTTCAAATAAAAGGAAAATCACAGAGAATGTTCGACAACATTTAGATGTTCTTGGGATTAGTGCAATGGAGAATAAGCGAATATGTTCATCTTGTTATTTAAGTATAATGAAACAGTCAACACTACCTTCTGGTTCAGATTTATCAACATCACTAACCGTGGGTGACGATGCAGAATCCAATGACGCATCTTCAAATGCAACAGCAGATGAAACGCAAACCGATCAAGTGATTGGTGCCAGCTTTAATCAAGATTATGTTTAAGCACCAAACTTGATTAACTTAAAGCATGATGAGTTAATTAATAATTTAAACATACAAATTGTGCCGCATATATCGGATCATCTTTCACCTCTTAAAACAGATTGTGTGGCAGTATCGATTACAGAAAACAAAAAGCCGTACGAATAACTAAGTCTATTCAGGAACTTTTGACTGTAGAAGTATTAGAGTTGTCTGAAATGCAAAAATATGGCAACGTTATGAAGAAATTATTAAAAACCTAAAGATACATTTCGACAATGAGGATTATGCTGAAAAAGAACAAAAATTGTCAATTTTGCCGTAAGAAATGAAAATGCAGGAAATTCGAGATATATTTGGAAGTAATGCTACTCGTCATTTGGTTGAAAAAAGTAAAACTCTACATGAGAATAGTTTTCAGCATTCATCTGCGACGGATAAAAGAGGTGTATCCACAATAGATATAAATGTTGTGGAGCAGTTCTATAAAAGTGATGAAATCAGTAGATTAATGCCATGCAAACGAAATACAATATCTTTTAAAAAAGGAGATGAGGGCATATATCTACAAAAGTGCTTATTGATATGTACATTTAATGAAGCTTATGTGGAGTTTAAAAATAAGTTTCCTGATGTGAAAATAGGATTTACTAAATTCATGGCCCTTCGACCCAAAAAATGTATAGAATTATCCCAAGGAGTGCATAATGTGTGCGTGTGCACCATACATCAAAATTCAAAACTAATGATTCAACACTCTAAGATGTCTTGGATTACTGATGCTGCTTTCCAGAATTATAAAACATTAATTGACTTTGTTTCATGTGGTGAATTAACACCAGATTGTCATACATTGAATTGCAATGAATTTTCAAAAAAACTTCAACACTGGAAGAAAGATTACTAAATGATTTTGACGTTAAAGGAATCCTTCAAGTCAAATATCAACAATGGATTACCACTGATCGATGCAATTTGGATACTTTAATAGAAACTGTAGAAGAATTTATGAAAAAATTTGTTTACCGTTTACAAATTTTGATACCACACAACTTTATAGCAAAACAGCAATCTACATTCATTGAGGAAAGAAAAAAAAATTAGAACCAGGAGAGTGCTTCGTTCAAGAGGATTTTTCTGAAAACTACGCCTTCATAATTCAGGATTCGGCTCAAGGCTATCATTATAATAATGCACAAGCTACTATTCATCCATTCGTCATTTATTTCAAAAGTGACGTAAGTGAATATATACAGTACCGAAGTTTTATACTCATTTCGGATATAAACGATCACAACAGTCCTACAGTCTATCTTTTCATTACAGAACTTATTAAATTCATCAGAACTCATATAAGTTCTAATATTAGGAAAATAATTTATAACACCGACGGTGCAACTTCTCAATACAAAAATAAACATAACCTAATTAACTTATGCCATCATTAAAGAGACTTTAAGGTTGATGCAGAATGGCATTTTCATGCTATCAGCCATGGATCCCACCTTGCGATGGGATTGGTGGCACACTGAAGTGCTGCACACCGTTATAGTATGGGGAACAGAAATATTATTCAAACACCAAAAAATCTTTTCGAATGGGCTTTAAAATGAAAATATACCATGAACTTTGGATACGCCGATAAAAATGAATATCAATTAACAAAAGAAAAATTACAAAATCGATATAAAAATGCGATTACTATAAGTGGAACTCAAAAATTTAATTCTTTTGTACCATTTAATACTAAGACAATAATTGCAAAAATGTTTTCCAACTTAGAAGAAACTTTTAAATGTAAAATAAGTAAATAACTTTTAATAACTATATTTATTTTCTTTAACCTACATATATAATTTGTATGATATTTTAAAAAGTATATTCAAAAATAAAATATTTGTAATTTAATGTTAAAACACAATCTTTTATTTTATGATTCCATAATAACATAATACGAACATAATACTTCTCCAGTCAAAAATTCCTAAATAGATTTAGTTTTTTATACGGATTTTTTGTTTGCAGTCGAGACTGTCAATTTATTTTTTATAAGAGTGACAAGTGATTACTAAAAGTGGTAAATAAGCATGTCATTTTTTTATGCCATCTAATACAAAGAAAATAATTGCAGAAGTGTTTTTCTATTCAAAAGAAACTTCTGTTTGTAAAATAAGTAAGTCATTTTTAACAGTTGTATTTATTTTATTTATTGTACTACATATATAATTTTTATAAAATTTCAAACAGTTCATTTAATAATAAAATATTTGATATTTAACATAAAATAAATCTTTTAGTTTATAACGCCATTTTTATAATTTTCCTTCAGAACAAAAAAAACTGATCGCGACAGTCATATTCACAACGAATTTTATCTTTAAAACAAAAAATACCACATGTCCTAAACTTTCACAAGTAGTAAGATATAAAATAAACTTCAATTTAGTTTAAAAAAAAAAAAGGCAATGCCATCTTTTCTTATGTTACACCGTTTTTTTCTTATGTTACACTGTTGAAAGTTATTTACAATAATTAACAGTGTACATTTTTAAAAACTTTGTTCTAATACCTATTCAACGACATATCATTTATGAAAATCGATTGAGTAGTTTTTCTACAATCGCTCGTCAAAATGCACTCACATCACATAATAACAAAAAATTGAGGGGCACCCTGTGAAGACCCCTGGTCGAAAAAAAAATTCTAAGAGAACTCGTATTTTTTATTTATGAAAGTATTTCGAGAACTCGTATTATACGAGAACTCGTATTTTTTATTTATCTATAAACAAAAAATAATCAAAATTAAAAGGGGTCAATTCGTTGTTGAATCTTCGTGAAATTGCTCTATTAGTAAAAATCCAAAATAATATCGTGTGATATACAAATGAATTTTGAAACTAATCTTTCATTTTCAATAAAAGAATACGACAATTAATTTATTAGAAGACATATATGATTTATTAACCTCATATTGAGATGTATTCAGCTTTCTGTACTGATGAAAGATGCTGATATTTTCACATATTTCTAAGATTAGCACGAAAACGATACCGATTTTACTGAGATGAGCAATAAATTAACGTACTTTGAAATATAGTAAAGTCCCTATATACAGACCAAGCATTCTACCATTTCAAATTATCGAAAAAGCCTGCTATTTTAATTTTTTGTTAAAATAAGAATAATTCCTTAATTTCGTGTGTTTTCTTATGATTTTCGTTTATTTTTAAACTATTACTAGAAATTATAGCAACTTGTTCAATTAATCTTACGCTTCATATTATCACGTTTTTCTACTTTAAGTCGAATTGGCCTAACTCGCAATTCGATAAATGTAATTCTCATATCTCTTCTGGATCTAACCACTGATTAGTTAGCAAAAACACCAGTAATTCAACCCAAGTATTCAACACTAATTGTTCCACAATTGTTCTAGAATATTTCTATCCAGAAAATTCTTCTAATAGTGATATGGGCAAGATATTCCCTGTGACTTGTGCTTCCATTTCCGTCTTCTTCACCTATAGTAATATACTATAGAGATTTTTGAAGTCACTATACTTCTCAACTCAATTGTGTGTAAGAACACAATTATTTAAACTATTTCTAAAATTTTACTCTTCCGGAAGCTCGTATCAATTCATTTTTTTTCTACTGTACATTCATAATTTTTTACATAATTATGAAAACTAGGAATCGCCCAGTGGCCGAAACTCGACCATTGTAAATAGAAATTGTAAGAAGACCTCCAACAAAATAGTTACAACACATTATTTCAGAGTTTGATTTCTTGATATAATTGATTTTGAATTGTGAAACAAATAACTTTTAGAAAAAACAGACAAAATAACCGAACAAAAAACTCAAAAAACACAACTATCACATTTTTGCCATTTTTTTTCAACACATCTACTACTCAAGACCTTTCCTACGATATACATATTGCCACACT
Organism: Diogma glabrata; assembly: GCA_963693315.1. Taxonomy (NCBI): domain Eukaryota; kingdom Metazoa; phylum Arthropoda; class Insecta; order Diptera; family Cylindrotomidae; genus Diogma; species Diogma glabrata. The sequence continues at coordinate 83,947,009 of OY856186.1, read as the reverse complement.
TTTGATGGAGCAAATATTTTAAAATTGTACCGCAAAAATATTGCTTACGTATTTATATATAGATACAGATTGATTTTGAATTTTGAAACAAATAACTTGGAAAAAATAACAAAATAACCGAACAAAAAACTCAAAAAACAAAACTATCAAAAATAAATACGTGATGAAGAAGCTTCAACTTTGAAATTGTCATCGGCTCAACGGCGTAATCGATAGCGTGTCTGTCCAAGGATTCGAGCCGGGCACTGACGAGGTAGGTTCGAATCCCAACCGAAACACGAAAAATGTGAAGTGGAGTTTTTTTTCTGAGAAACTTCAAACCATACCTTTGAATTGAAAATATTCCAATTACTTCTTTACTTACTTGAGTTTAATTGATCTCAAAAAAAATTTAAAACTATCACATTTTTTCTGAAAAAATCGTCAAAATTAAAAAAAGAAGTATTTTTCGGCACATCTACTACTCAAGACCTTTTCTACGATATACATATTGCCACACTTTTGATGGAGCAAATATTTTAAAATTGTACCGCAAAAATATTGCTTACGTATTTATATATAGATTAAAAGAAAACAAATTGCAGAATAGACAATTCAACGGTGAAAGAGAAATTTATGCTGACCGGGTATTCCATTTGACTCGTGTTATGAAAATTTTTTTAATGAATTAGTTTTTGAGTAGTTCAGGGGTGAGTTTGGTAATTTTGAGCTCAGTGATGAATTGTGATGAATGTGATGAATTCAGGGGAATGGTTGTAATTGGCGATTGAAAGTGTAGAGTTATACCAAATAATTGGTCGATAGAAAAGTTAAAGGTGGTGCGGAGTGTTTGTATAATACTCCGATAAATCGTTATGTTGCATAGGATAATTTTAATTAAACCACTTAATCTAATGTTAGATGATATTGGAAAAAAATACTGTTCAGGTAATTTTAAAGGGTTATGTGCCAGTTAAATTGAAAACAACGGAAAACAAAAAAAACATAAAAATAATTCTGAAATTTCAATTTATAAGTTAGAACTAGTTAAGTGAAATAATTTTTAGTTTTTAAACAAAAGTGAAAAGAGAAGAAAAATTAATGTTTATACTAGAATGAGACAATAAAGAAATTTGGATTTGTAATTAATTTAATTTAGATTATGTAAACTGGGTGTTATTATTTATTGGGAGAATACTGGGATTTGTGAATGGCTATAATAGAAATTACATGAAGGAATAGGGCTTAGGCTTTCCATGGCAGTTGGGATGTAGGCATCGTCTCAGCAGGTATAATTGTTAAGTTACTTCAGTATTTTATAATGTTTTTTTCGTTTTGTATAGGATTTTGTGTTTATAATAAGATTAGTTAGGGTTCTGTTTCTTATTTGTTCGTTTGTTTTATTTTATATATCAAAGATGTTAGGCTAGTGTAAATATTATAGCGAGAGTTGTGTCATGGCGGCCCATCCCGTTCGGAGATCCTAGGTGATTTTTGGAAGCACGCGTTGTTTGTTTGTGTTTTAATTCTAAATTTTCTTGTGTGTAGAGGTTGGTCACCCGGGTTTACGCCCGCTAGAGCTAGCGCAGGATCAATGTAAATTTGCGTGCAAGACAAATTGGTAGGTCTTCACGGTCTACCAGACCTCCTACTACAATAGCTTCAGAAACTCTAACAATTGATTGTAAAAATTGGCAGCATAAACTGCATCCAAAATTGACTAAAAACACTTAATTCGCAATTAAAAATTGCTTTACTTCTATTAATACGGTTTATGCTTACGATAAAGCGTTTCGTAAACAATTAACTGAACTACTTAACATAACTGCATTCCGACTTAAACTGTTTACACTTTCGCAGTCTAATATGAACTAGTTTAGCTTCATGCTAATATAATGAAACAGCAATTTTTATGTTTTTTTTTTTTTGTTTCTGTTCGTTTCATTAAAAATAAAATAAAACGAGCCATTTGCAAGTATAAACAAAATTCAATTTGTTCTGTAGTGATTTTATCGCGCTTTAAGATCAAAATTAAATTTTATAATAATAAGAACGAAAATAAACAGAACACTGAAATAAAACTCCAAACGGCAGGATATCCGCTAGAAAAAGGTAGATTTCTTGATCAGGCAGATATGTATACAAATAGAAGTGGATGTGTCAGATTAGTTTGAATAAAAAAAGATAAGTCATTCCATTTATCCAACAAGTTTTTGAAACCAAATTAAAAACATTAACAAAACTACAATTCGTAAATCATAATAAATCCACTAACGAGCAGATGATCGTCCTAACTACGTCACAACTATAATACTACCACACATAATTTATAATCAAAAATAATCAAGCAACTTTTATACTACAAAAACTACAATATCTATAAATTTTTTATTCATGTAATTAAGAAAAATTTGTGAATGTGAAAACATTTCCAAAATTCCAACGAAAATATTCTTTTTAATTCAAAATAATCTTTGTTTTTATATTTTGTTTCTATTTAATTTTGTTTCAAACAAATTTTTGTTTCAAGTTTTATTTTTATTTAATTTTGTTTTGTTTTGTAGTAGTGATATACTCAGATAAATAAAACACAAACAAAAGAGAATTTGATAATTTTCTTATCAAAATTCAATGGCTTGAGATTTTTCGTGCATTACGTTAGTATAATGCTTATTAAATGGGATTGAAGCTTTTCTGAGGACTTAAAAGTTTGCTTAAAAGATAGGATAAGTTTAAACAAAATAAACTAAAAAATTATTCAAGCATTGCGTTTTGAATTGTTTTTCATTTCAACGTTTCAACGCGAAATATAATTATAAATATATTGGACAAACAAAAAGAAAATTAAGTGATAGATATGAGGAACACCTCGTTTATCTTTCACCAAAACTGTTTTGGTCTAGCGCAATAAATGCGGTCGTGAGAGTGCCGGTAAATTACGTTATAGCTTTATTTTTTTTTCTTTTCCACTCATCACATATAGTTATAAGACACCAAACTTTTTCCCAAGTTCCGAGGTGACGCACATTGCAATAGGTAGATTTTTATATGAAATCTACCTAAAAATGAAAGTAATGTCAACCTCAACTCGAAGTTGGTAGGTCATTGTTCAAACAAAGGAAAACTACTTGCAAACATTTTCGGTGAGGTTTAATTAAAATATAAAGTATTACATGCACTGTAATAGTAGTTGAATAAAGATAATAAATAATTCCATTAAACAAATTTACTTTGGCCTTATATTATGAATTTTTATTTCAGAATTATCACATAAGCATCACGTGCGGTTGTCTCACCTATATTGTTATGTAACTGTACAGCTTTTGAATCAACTTCGGAGTTCAGTTCACTATATTTGACATCGCGGCGAGGTTGGGGATAACTGCATTTCGATTGAAAATAGAACATGTTTTTTCAGTTTAAGAGCTACTATGATAGTTGTTAAATTTCTATCCATTTATTAAAGTAATACAGCATTTGTTCTTATGCTGTCAAAACGTCCCTTCCTTTGAAACATTATAAATGTGTACATTTTCTTTTGTTATCCATGCATATTAACAGGCGACTGGAACTCAAATATTGTACAAATATTTTCGCATAAAAAAGTGTACAACCACTCTTAAATGTAGTTTTGTTTGTATAATATTACATGTTTGAAGTAGTTATCATAAGTTTTCTAAGTTTTTTTAAATTTTTGAACCCTAGTTTGGTTTCTTTGTTTGTGAAGAATTGGAAATTTATAGTTTTTATACTTTACAAATATAGATAGCTCTGTATAGTCACAATTTAAGAAAATATTAGAATATGTCAAATATTTAATATATAAAAGTGAATAAACAACATTTATATAAACTCCACATGATATGACAAAGCATATTTATATATTTTTAGAAATCATATCAATCATCTTACATAATAGCTATTCGTTCCTTATTAAATTGCTTGTGAGTTTTTTCTCCTATCATATTCCCAAAAAACTTTTATATTATTTATACATTTATATTATCCTCAACATGAAAAATATCTGCAATTTATTTATTTTTTCTACTGATAAATATATGTTTATCTTCATACAACAACGACATTCATTAAATTTTCTAATAGAAATAACTTAATTTACTTTAGATAAAATGTTAAAAGGGAGATGCTTAGGTAAACCATTTTTTTTTCACGAACATTTGGCCAAACTGAATCAAAGTATATTATCTTAACATTATTCTCACATAAAAACCGAAAAAGGTAAAAATGTTCAGGACGAAATTAAAAGGCAAATATTTTATTTAATTTAAAAACTGGCAGGAAAAACTTTTATCTGGTTTATTATTGTTGTTTCAGACAAAGTTTTAAAAATTTACATATAAAACTTTGGTTTATATTTTATAACAACGATGGTGAAATTATCAGTTAATTAACAAAAATTTGAAAACAAATAAACTACTTCGGTCTGAAAAACCTAAGTATTACATTCATGAGCCAATGATGAAATTCTTACCCCCACTTTTTTGGCATTTCTCGACGTTTTAGGACCTAATGATTCTAAAAAAGTAAATAAAAAAATTGTATATCTGTCTGCCGGCAGTCCGGCCGGCCGGCCGTCCCTCATTACCTACGAAATCTAGAAAACCGCTGGAGAGATTTCAAATTTTTTTTTCTAAAAATAGGTGTACTCAAGAGACAGGTCCGAAAGGACGCTGTGTTCGATTACTGAAGTGTGTCAAAAAAATCATTAAGTGTTTTAAAAATAGCAAACTTTCATATTCTTGGCTTAAAAAACGTTCCTTTTAAGTGATAACGAGTAGGAACATTGAATTTGGAGAAATCTTGATGGTAGGGATTTGTATGTGAGATCAAAAACTAAATTATTGCATTAGAACTTTGTCAAAAAAATATAGTCAAGTGTGTCAAAAGAAAGATTTTTATTTATTGTTTTACCCATTTTTTGGAAAAAAATAAAATTAATTATTTATATGACATGAAATTTTATTATTATTATAGAGAATTATGCCATTATAAGTTTGCCAACAAAATAGTGTCAAGTGTGTCAAAAACTGATTTCGTTTATGTTTTTAGCCAATTTTGTTGAATAAAAAATTTAGTCGTTTTTATGAAGTAAATGGAATGGATATGTTTGAATTTGTTATAGTTTTTGAAATATTTTTGGAATTTTGAAAAAAGTTTGTATTTTTGGTTTTGTTATAATTTTTGCAATATTTTTAGAATTTTGGAAAAAGTTTTAGGCTTTGATTTTGTTATAATTTTTGCAATAATTTTAGAATTTTGAAAAAAAAAATAGAATATTTTAATTTTATAAATACACATTTTTAGAATTTTGAAAAAAGTTTCAATTTTTGATTTTGTAAGAATTTTTGGAATTTTTTTTGAAATATGAAAAAATTTTTAATTTTTGATTTGATTCGAATTTTTGGAATTTTGAAAAAAGTTTCAATATTTGATTTTGTAATAGTTTTTGCAATATTTTTAGAATTTCGGAAAATGTTTGAATTTTTAAGAATTATTGGAATAATAGTGGAATTTAGAAAAAGTTTAAATATTTGATTTTATTCTAATTTTTTGAATTTTGGAAGAAGTTTCAATTTTTGATTTTGTTATAATTTATGCAATATTTTTAGAAATTTGAAAAAAAAATAGAATTTGAAATTTTATACATATTTTTAGAATTTTGAAAAAAGTTTCAGTTTTTGATTTTGTAATATTTTTTGCAATATTTTTAGAATTTTGGAAAAAGTTTGAATTTTTAAGAATTTTTGGAATATTATTGGAATTTTGGAATATTTTTAGAATTTTTGAAAAAAGTTTGATTTTATTCAATTTTTACAATATTTTTTGAATTTTGAAAGAAATATGAATTTGTGATTTTGTAATATTTTCTCGAAACGCTAAATGAAGAGGTTTTTGATTAGTTTGCTGATTGTATCATCTTTTCACTAAATTATGTTAATTTATGATCTGTTATAATTTTCCGGCAACGTATTGATGTTTCGTGTTAGTTTTGTAATAAATTTCTAAACAGAGATAAAAAAAATACTTGTTCTTTAACAAATAGTTTAATGTTTGATATACATCGCTGACCAAAACTAAAAACAATGTCCTCATAAAAGTGTTTTGCCGAAAACTATATCAAAATCCTTAACCCAGACCGAAGTCTTGTTATCTCAGAGCCTTGAAATTTCAGCCCCTTCATATTTTCGAATTGAAAAGTTGAAGAATTTCTATTTTAAAAGCTCTTGTCTAATTCCAAAAATTAAAAAACTAAACCAAAAAATGTAATCCTAAGCTGCACTTCAATTTACATGTTAGTAAAACAACTTTACCTTTTATACATGAACAAGTCGTTGTGATTTGACACCAAAAAATTAATTCATGATCCAAACAACATAAGCTGACACAATTCATAAGATGATATGTTTACAGAAAATTCTACTTAAAAATATTATCACGTCTGCTGTTACATTACTAAATAAATTCCGGTTTCATTAGTGACTAAATGCTTGTAATGAATATCCTCTGAACATGAAGAAGACATAAATTAATTTTATTTGTACAAAACGTTTTATTAAGATATTAAGATGTTTGTTTAACGGAAGTTTTGTAATTGTAAGTGTATACGTGTGTATTCGTACGCAAAATAACACAGTTACGCGAAATAACACAGTTTTTCAAATTCAGTTTTCCCAAGTTTATTATTCAAAGCTACATCGTAACTCATTTTCAACAAATGAACATTTCTAGTAATTAGTGATAGATAACCCTTCCTTATATTTATTAAAACGATATATTAAATACAAAAGTAAATGAAATCTGATTATATTGCAAATAAAATAAAATTTTGTCTAACGCACAATCGAATTACAAAAACCACTTAAACCACTAAAATGTTTCGAACAAAACAAACCAAGTAAAATTGTGATAAAATTTAAATATTGGATTACATACTTACATATGTTTTCATGTGTTATATCTATTATATTATAGATGGAACGAGTGTGAAGGAATCTATTATTATCGAAACCACAATTATTCTCATTCCAGTGAAATTCTTTTGTTGTGGTTTAACATGCTTGTTCGCAAGAAAAAGATTTTTATTGAAAATAAAATTAACTTTGAAAATCGATCGTCATCACTCTATCATCGTTCATGTTTATTCATATGAAACTCAAATCGATCAATAATGAGAATTTTATTAGAATTTCTATTCTAATTTTGATTTCGTTAGAAAGATTTTCCAGCTTTAATATTCTTTGTGAAATCGGAGTAAGCTTTAAAAAATATAAGAGAAAATGTAAGCGTTTGTTGTCGAAGTAGTGCAAAAACTTTGTTTACGAATTTGACCTCTATTTCAAATTTGTTTACGATAATCTACTTATGATTGTAAAAACGAATTTTATCAAATTAACAAATATTTTGTTGATTCTTAACAACCGATAGTACAGTAAAAATACGACAACAATGTTCTGCAGTAAGAATATCTTTATATACAGCTGCAAAAAATTAAATAATTGTAGTTTTGCTTTAAAACACTTTTTAACCTGAGGATCCTTCAATTCGTTGGATAGTTTGCTAACACAAGGCTGTCCCACCCACCTCAATTTTAACATACCATACACCCACATCATACCCCCCCCCCCCCCCCCCCTCACAATATATATCTTAAACGATCGCTACTATATAACATTTTAAATTCTGTACGCTTAATTATTTTTGACCATTAATTATACCTTTGTCCAACTCTAGACCTTGCAATTTGCTTGCGTATTTTCCTTTGATTTATTTGAATTCCAAAGGAACTTTGCCTCTATTCAATGTGTTATTATTTGAAGGTATTAAACAATTCTTTAAAAATCGTTGCACTGCCTTTCATCTAATTCTGTAATTGTTAATCCCAAACAAGATATATATATTTGCGTTTTTTTTTTTTTTTTAAAGGCGTTCATGCTCCATGTAGGAGCGTTGCCAGGTTAATCAGCTTTGAATATTCACCACGGTCATTCGCAACAGCGACATAATTACCATGGCAGCCGATTTTTTTAAGGTCGTTTATTACGTCAGTCTCCCATTGTAGTCGTGGTCTACCTCGCGGTCTACCACTCCATGGGGTACTAACGTACATTTTTCTAATCATTCCAGACTGTGAATCGGCTCGTAGAACATGCCCAAACCAAGCAATCCTATTAGAACGGATACAACCTATTATATCAGGACCCTCAAGAAGGTCTCTGATCTCAAAGTTATACCGGGTTCTATACTCCCCATCGTCTGTCTTAAGTGGACCAAATATGTAGCGTAGGATCTTACGCTCAAATACAGATAAATGCGATTCGTCATTTTGTGTAAGGGTCCACGTTTGTGACCCATACATCACAACCGGTCTAATCAATGTCTTGTATAACTTGAGCTTGGTGTTAGTTGATACATACGGTGATCCAAGGAGAGGTTTAATTGAGTAGAAAGTTCGATTACCTGCAGCGATTCGAGCTTTAATATCTGTAAGTATGCTGTTGTTTGAGTCAAGCATTGATCCCAAATATTTAAAAGATTCAACTCCCTCAATTCGTTCATCGCCGCACATCAAATCTTTCTTCTCAGCCTCTCTTGAAACATTCATATGTTTGGTTTTATTGTAGTTAATTTGCAGACCAATTTCACCACTCTCAAGCGACTTGAAAGTCTCACTCATAACAGCTTCACTTCGGCCGAGGATGACAACATCATCAGCGTAAGCAATCATCTGTACTGATTTTATTGACAAGATATTGTTATTAGTCGGTAGTTTCTTTTGACGGCACACATATTCCAAGGCTAGATTAAAAAGTATAGGAGAGATAGCATCACCTTGTCTTAACCCGGAGTCGACTTTAAAAAACCTTGATATTTCGTTCTCTACTCGTACACAGCATTGAGAGTTCTGTACTGTCATTTTGCATAGTGATACCAGTTTACCAGGAATTCCCATCGACACCAGAGCAGACCATAGAGTCTCTCGTTCGAGAGAGTCGTAGGCCTGCCTGAAATCAATGAAAAGTTGGTGCACAGGTATGTTGAACTCTCGACACTTTTCCAAAATCATCCTTATCGAGAAAAGTGCATCGGTGGTACCTCGGCCCCGCCGGAAGCCACACTGATATTCTCCAAATAGTTGTTCAGCAAAAGGATTGATTTTGGATAGCAAAATGTAGGAAAAGATCTTATATGCTGTGCAGAGGAGAGCGATTCCTCTGTAGTTTGCACATTGTAGGCGATTACCTTTTTTATGGATTGGTATCAGCATAGCTGTGTTCCAATCCTGTGGCATGGTTTCAGTCCGCCAGATCATTTGAACAAGTTCAAACAATCTTAAGGATAGAGTTTCGCCACCATGTACAATCATTTCGGATGTTATATCGTCGATACCAGGTGCTTTATTGCATTTTAGTTTTGACAGCGCCGCATCGAATTCCTCTTTGGTGGGTTCGTCTACATGTACCTTTGACGCACGAATAAGCTTTGCTCGTCGTCCGACTTGTTGCTGGTCACTTAAGTTGAGAAGATTCTCAAAATAAGCGGCCCAAGTATCTAAAATATTTTTAAGGTCTACTTGTAGCTCCCCATCTTCATTTTGAATAGCAGTTGATCTAGTTTGAGGGCCCTTCTTTAAGGTTTTAACCTGTTGAAAGAAGTTACGCGATTGATGTTCCTTATTGAAGCTTTCAATCTCCTCACACTGTCTCTTCCACCATTCTCTCTTCGCTCGTCTACATAGCTTTGTAACGGCTTGTCTTGCCAGTTTATAGTTTTCCTTCGTGGACCTGGTGTTGCATCCTTGTAGACACTTCAGATAGCAATCTCTTTTGTATTGAATAGCGTCAAGGCATGCTTGATCCATCCATGGCTTCTGGGAGTGGTTCTGTGGTCGTCCAAGTATTCCCTCAGCAGCGCTTAAAACAGCATCTTTGAGCAAATACCATGACTTATCGACGTCTCCATTAATGGTTTCTGATTTCTCCAATGTTTCGGCAATATGGATTTGATATCTCTCTTCTGTTTCAGCATTCTTTAATGATGAGATGTTAAAACGTTTCCGTTGATTGAATTTTGGAATGCCTGGATTTGGGAAGTGGAACCTTATCGTTGCACATACAAGGAAGTGATCACTTCCGATGTATGCACCTCTAAAGGATCGCACATCCCGAACGCTCGAAAAGAAACCTGCTGTTACTAGAACGTGATCAATTTGATTTCGAGTGTTTCCATTCGGTAAGACCCAAGTCTGTTTATGAATCGATCGATGCGGAAAGAACGTACTGGCAATTCTCAAATTATTTGATAATGCAAACTCAGTCATTCTCTCACCATTATCATTCGAATTCAAATGCAGGCTGTTGGGACCTACCACATTTCCATAAGAGATATCTCTTCCAACCTATCCATTAAAGTCACCAAGAACCATAATGAAGTCGCGTGTTGGTGTTTGTTTCATAACCTCTTCCAGTGCTATGTAGAAATTATCCTTCTCGTCGACGGTCTTAGCTTCAGTAGGTGCATGCACGGCAATAAGAGAAATATTGTTATATGTACCACGTACACGTAGGTAGCAGATCCTCTCACTGACCGGGATGAATTTCATCACGGCTTCTTGTATGCGTGCACCAACAAGAAAGCCAGTACCAAATTCTCTTCGGGAAGGATGACCACTACAATATAGAGAGTGACTATCTAAATATTGTTTTCCGATTATCGGCTGTCTAATTTCTTGTAGAGCAATAATATCCATCCTATACCTCTCAGCCTCTGTTTCCAGACTTATAAGAGCATCAGGAGCGCTCAGGCTGCGCACGTTCCACGTTCCGATTCGGTAGTCTGGTCCTTTTTCACGTCCAGGTAAAATTGTGTTTTTTTGTCCGGGTCTGTTATTCTTTTTTGATAACCAAATTTAACATATGAGTTTTTTTCCGGGGTTAGGGTGTTAACCTTAGGCCCAACCCAAATTGTCGTGAATGGGTCCGTTCTGCATATTAAGGTCACCAGAAACAACCTTTTTACACGTTTATATAGCGAGCCGCTTGATTCAAGACAGACGCCCGCTCCAAGCCGCCCCTGACATGGAGAACAGACGCTTGAGTCACATTGGTTTTAAGGCGCCAATTCGCCGTGATGTAGCGTCATTGACTAAGCAGTTTTTACTCTGTTTGTCTCCAATACACCAACCTAATTCTGTCAGCATTACCCAGGCAGCACGGCGTGGACGTCGAATTTCGGATTTCGCTACCCATATTTGCGTTTATAAACAGCTATTTTTAGATAAATAATCTTGGTCTTGTATTCTAACACTTTCTTAATCATACATAAATATTACATTATTGTACTTGAATGTTACAGTAGTAGATTTGCTCGGTTCTGTAGATTGCTGTTTTGACTATATCTCAATTTTTCTTAGTAGGTTGTGTGTCCACACTAACGAAAGTTTTCGTGAAAAACTACCAGAGTATCGTTAGTCTCTGTCAAAGATTGTGTGTGCTGCCATTGTAGAAATTGTTTCATAAACCCAAATCGGTATGTAAACATTTCTGGATTCCAGCTTAGGCATTTGAACGCTCCATAATGCTATCGCCTTCGGGTCTCCGAGCTCTTTTCCAAATGGGCTGGATCAAGGTGTTATATGATTTGTGCCATTTCGTCTAGGTTAGAGTCCCATTCAAATAACTCATTGGCAAACGGAACCACCAGCTGTATTTTATCTAGCCAAGTTCACAGAGCTCTGACTTGACCAATCTCCTTTCTCGTAATAATCGTGGACACAACAGTGCATTTATTAAAAAACACAGAAACCAACATAAAAGGCATGGACGTGGTACCGTTTAGACGAGGGAAGAGAGTACAAACGGTAATCGCAGGAGCGAGTCTCCTCGTTGTACTGACGACTCCCATCGTACCGACGGCAAGTGGCACTCAAATACCGGCAGAAATTAGTAGTGTGCCAAATAGAGTTAATAAGAATAGAGAGCATAGAGGTCCACCTCTAGCAGTCTACGGCCTGTTTGTCAAGCTGAACATCCCACTGAGGTAGGGCTCAGTGCAGCTGTACTAGGACATCCCTCGCGGTGGAGATGTCTACGGCGAACCCAAAAACAAAGACTTTAGAAAGGAAAGGGAAGGCCTCAATTGTCGGAGCAGAAAGCGGGCCAAAAAGTTCACTATTCCGCAGGACAAGGCAGCACAGAAGTTTTGGATAGCCACTCGTAAGGACAGAGAGTGGCATCATCGCAATCCAAGCACCAGCAGTGGTGGTCTTATTAAGGCGAGAAAGGTGAATATTCTGGATGTGGATTTTCCCCAGACGATACTTAGTGTGCGAAAGCTGGAGATAATTGAGGCAGGGCTAGTGAATCAACTAGAGATAGGATATGCTGATCACCGGACTAGATTTGGGGGTATTCCTTTCAAACCTGGCCATTAGGTTGTAGAGTGCGACGACAAGCAAATGGTAAAATAGCTCGTGTCTGTTTTAACTAAAGTAGAAGTTGGCAGCCGGGGGACGAGTTTTAGTGGAGAATTAAGAACAGAGGCTCTTTAATAGAGCACGCAGTACAGAGGCTCTTTAATAGAGCAAAACAATCCGGAAACTGTAAAGAGTATACCAGGATGCTTAATACTTACAACAAAGAAATCAGGAGAGTAAGGAGGAGGAACGTCAGCACATTCTCCGATAATATCTCTGCAATGGCTAGGCCTGCCTGTGGCGGTTAGGCTGCATAAAGCTTTAACACCGGAATTTGTCGAGATCAACACTTCGTTGAGAAAACCGTATAGAACCCATACAGAGGATGAGTGGCAGAGAGCTGATCTTCTTCTAGAAACACACTTTCTGGGATAAGGGATAAGCCCTTGCGCAAAAGAGGCGAATAAGAAGAAAAGTAAAAGATAAAGCTCAGAGGACTGGTGGGTGGCTGCCTCACTGTTTACGGTGGACCGTATTAAGTAGATCATAGGAACTTTCTAGCCATAAAAATCACTAGAAGTGGACGAAATAGTTGCACATTTCCTGCAGATGGGGTAGAAGTAGCTATTACCGCACATCTTGGATATCTTCAGGAGCACTCTGACCTTTGGACATATTCCAAAACCATATAACGGCAAAAGTTATATTTATTCCTAAAGTAGGTAAGCAATGTCAGCAAGCTTAAGTCTCACAGTAACATCAGTTTAACATCTTTCATGTTTAAAACGATGTAAAACGTCATCGAAAACGACATAAATACCAATACCTAGAATAGATCTTTGCATGTCAATTCGCGTACAGAAGGCTAATCAACAGAAACTACGCTGTTCAGGTTGTCGAAGGAATTAGGAGAGGCGGTGGACTACTAAGAAGTTGCTGTCTGTACCTTTCTAGACAATGAAGGAGCTTTTCACATCCAGTAGTCAACAAGGTTCTAAGTGGGGAAAAGGTTGAAAGCACCACAACTGATTAGATGTGTGAGATGCTATAAATTAGAGTTGTAGAAACGAAAGCGGTGGACTGAAAAATCTGTCTTGGGGCTATTTGCAATGTAACATCCCCTCATGTGACGTCTGGTAGTGGATGAAATTCTGATTGAATTAAGTAATCTCGGCATTAAATGTCCGTCACTCTGTGACATTATAGAGAGGAGGATAAATTTGGTAGACCTAGCATGAAGCCCATCATGATAAAGGGCTCCTATATTAAATTTGCACAGAAGACTAAAAATTCTAAAGTATTTTTCGATAGCAAACTCCTGTGGAGAAACCATATGAAAACAGTGGTAAGCAAAGCCGTAAGAAATGGTTTTAAAACCATGCGGGTAAAACATAGGGGTGCTACCCAGCAATTCTAAGGTGGGAAGTACACCATGATAGTAAGAACAGTCATCACTTACGGAGCAGTTGTATGGAACAGTCGTAGAAACACGTCCTTTACCATGTAAATGAAAAAACTGTTAAGTGCATAGCCAGGGCCATGTTAAGAGCGTAGCAAGGGAAACCATAGAGATTTACATTGCAGGTTATGGGAAATAGAATGATTATCCTGTCTAAATATCGAGAAAGTCTTTCAAAGGAGAATTTCTTGCTTGAGTATCCCAAAGACGAAACAATAACGCAGTTCAACTTCGATAGGAAATATAAACCGCAGTAGGCAAAAAAAGAGATTTGCAGCAGTGAATCCAATACGTACAATTTGAGTAACAATGTAATCAAATGGTACGCGGATGGTTTAAATACCGAGACAAGAGTGGGAGTAGAAGCATCTAGACCAAAACCCATATAATTTTAGACCATGGCACTTTTCACTATAAAAAAAAATACGATATATATTTATCCAAGTGAATTAATTTTTTTAATAATACTTGAATGTACGGACCATGCGCGGACTTTATCAAGGAAAAAATCTCTAACATAACAAAACTTATCTAATATAAAAGACTATGATGGCCTAAAGCAATTCAAACAAATTTTAATGAATTTAAAAAAATTAGAATATGTAAATAGAATATAAAAATAAACTTAACTTAATTTGTTGATAGTAATTGACTTCATGTTTTGATGCCCTGATTATAATTCATTTTTCCACCTTTCGCATTACTTTATTTGCAGTATGAACACCATCAGCGATTTCCTGCAGTGAGTTATTTGTTCATAAAAGCACTAGTATATGATGCGTTATACGATTATCTGGAATCGTGATGATTTTCTCCTTTATCAAAATATGCTTCTTCTTATCATTTATCAACGAGCACGATTGACAAAATAATTAAATATGCAGTAACGTAATAAAGAAACACCAATTTTGCCACGCTTTACTTACATCATTATCTTTTTATTTTTATTCATTCAATTCTTTTTTATTTTTAGTCATTCCCACCAAACATAAGAGACACAAAACCTTATCAAAATTATTTTTATTTTAACACAATAAAATATCGTAACATACAAATCAACTTAAAACTATTTGAAATTTTTGGAAAACACAGTTTAAAATTTAAGTTAAATAATTTTATTGGTTACGAATAATATATAATTTTTTTTTTCTTCTATTTTAAATTTAATTTTATATTATAAAAAAACCGAGCACAAGATTTCTATTGAAATCAATATTACAACTCGATACAAACAATTTTAATTTACGTCTGTTATTTTTAAGTTCTAATCACCACTCAACTAAATTTGAAAAAATCTTTTCTATTTATAATTTTTAAATACTCTAAACAACAGAGAAGGAAGAGTTGATTGCATATGTTCTTAACTCGTCGTGCATATTGTTGTAACCAATAAATTTATAATTTATAACGAAACCGATTTTGTTTAATTTATTTATAATCAATCACATATTACCATCTCTTTGTTTCGTTTTAATTTAAGCAAACTGAAAGAAAACCAAAACAATTAGAAAGGTTTGTAAAGAGAATGACAAGAGAATAACAAAAACTATTAAAACCTTGATATTTTACAGGGAGTCCGATGAATAGGTATACTGATTTATTGTTAATAAAAAATGTTAATGAAAAATGTATTGATGTCGCATCATATATGAAAAATGGAAAAGTGTGGATTGATTAGGAAATTAGTATTTACTGCTAGTGCAGCTAGGGCTGTTAATTTCAAAGAACCAATTTCCTGCCAACCCACCTATACAGAACCTAAATTTGTTCTGGAGCTGATTGTAGATTTGTACCAAACGATGCCTGTTAGATATCACGTAACGATAACGACAAACGATACCTGTTAGATATCACGTAATATGGCGGGCATAACATATGTGCTATTGGAAAGTGTGCAGACAGTTTAGAAAGAAAATATAAGAATAAGAGAATTAACATTTTGTCGGACAGCCAAGCAGCAGTTAATGCGTTAAGCTCCTAGACCATCACATCCAAAACTATTAAAGACTGTGCAACCAAGCTAAACAAACTTAGAAATAGTAACAAGTTACAGATTACTGGAAACCTGGTCATGCGGGTATCGCTGCTAATGAAGAAGCCGACAAATTGGCCAGGCGAGGTACTTTAACATCTTTGGTCGACCGGAGCTCTTATGTGGATTAAGATCAAAAGCCATCCACGAAAGGATGAGAAGATCAAAAGAATTTAATGTGCTCTAAGTTGAATAGGAACAGCCTGAGAATACTGACTCGGATTCTTGCAGGACAGTTTAAACTAAGAAAACACCTTAAGCATATTGGGGTGAAGCCGATAGATGAATGTTGATTCTGTTTATTAGAAAAAAAGACACCAGGCAATCTTCTCAAAGATTTTGGTGTCTTGATCTACATGAGTAGGATGGACATGATCTGCATAAGCTTAACCCTCTTCATATCCTGAAATTCCTAAGTTTCAAGTTATAGATGTTTCAAATATCGATAATGCACGATATAACTGTACAAATTATTCTCCAGAATTTGCATTTTTTGAGCACCGTGGTGTAATGATATATATACGCAATGATGTTAAATATACAAGGCTCCTTCAGTATGAATCAGGTAGTATTTCCGAATTCTGCTTTATCTGGCTCAAAGTCGTCGTAAATAAACATGACATCTATTTGTGTTATTTATACCACAGTCCTAATTACCACCATAATCAAACATTGGAAGCATTTAATTCTATTACAGACACGATCGATGAAATTTTCATCACCGCGCCTAATGCAATGCAGAAATTATATTAGTAGGTGATTTCAACGTCCACCACAAAGATTGGTTACGCTTCTCAACCAAAACGTCTTTAGAAGGGCAATATGCTAAATTTCTTGCTGATTCAAATCAGCTTACTCAACTAGTTGATAGGCCAACCCATATTCCAAATATTGCCAGCCATTCTTCTAATCTACTTGATCTTTTCATGACAACTCATTCTGCCAAATATACCTGCTCTGTTGATGCTTCTCTTGGCAGATCAGATCATTGTGTAGTCTCGGCGTATTTCGAAATAAGCCCTCAACCATTAAGTCTAAAATTGTCTCCTCTTCAAAAGGTTTGGCACTACAATAGATGTAATTGGCGGAAACTTAATCAATTTTACAATGAGATCGATTGGCGTCTGTTTTTGCAAAACAAAAGTGTTAACCAGGCAACTGCTTTGATCACATTCATTATCCTACTGGGTATGAATTAGGGTTTCTCATTTCCCGTAGAAATTCAAATCCCGGGAAGCCGGGACAAAAAATATTAAATTCTCGGGATCCCGGGAAATCTCGGGAAACGCTAAAAAGCTAGATTTTTCTAATTGGGTGGTAGAAAAATGTGTAAAACTAAAAAGGGCACAAAAAATGCGCTATTGATTTTTAGATTTAAATTATTTTTAATTAGAAAAACTTCAAAAATTAAATAAAAAAGAATACATGAAAACAAAACAAAAATAAATTCATAATACTAATTTTTAAACAATTTTTCAAAAAACTAGGTTGTCAATGGCGCCATCACTCAATTTTGTCCGAATTTTCGTGACGAAACGTCCATTGAACCATCCATTGAACACAATCCGTCCAAGAGAACCATTAAACATAAATTAAGAGAAATGAAGCGCAAGTTTTAGGTAGATTTCTCAGAAAAATCTACGTGTTTTAAGTTTTATTGGTTTTAATTTGTTGTGTTTATATGTGTCAAAAAAAACCATACAAAAAAACCATGATACCATATGTGTCAAAAAAAACATTTTCCTAATTTTGAACGAAATTAATTACAACAGAGAGAAAAGAATTGCCAACTACTCGATTTTCGAGTGAGAAAACTTTTAATATCTTTGAAAAAAGTACAAAAAAATGTTAATAAAAATTAACGGGATACCCGGGATCCCGGGATGAAAATTTACCCCCGGGATCCCGGGGAAAACGGGATCCCGGGATCCCGCTTGAGAAATCCTAATATGAATATGTTTATCCCAACCAGTATTGTGAAAAGTAAGAAGGGGTCCAAATCCTGGTTTTCTGAAGATTGTTATATTGCTAAAACTAACAAAATGTTGGCGTTTGACAAATACCAGACCGATAAATCTCCCAGCAGTAGATCTCTTTATATCAGGGCTAGAAACAACTGTCATAATGTATTTAAAAAAGCTAAATTTCTTTTTAACTCCAATGCTAAGCGTAAAATTTTACGCGCAACTAAAGGTAGCCGGTCATACTGGAACTTTATCCGAGAGGTTGGCAATAACTTTATCAGATCTTCTATTCCACCATTAATGGATAACTAAGGCAACCCCGTTACCGAAACCAAAGCGAAGGCAGATCTACTTGCGGCAACTTTTGCTGCTAACTCTGTCGTTGATGATTCTGGAATATATCCGCCCGTCATTCTACCTATCCAATCACCAATGAACGAAATTTACTTTCGCCCAAGAATTTTGCGATCAACACTGCTTAATCTAGACCAGTCCTAAAAAAAGGCAACAAGTCTGACTCTTCAAACTATCGTCCCATTGCAATAACCTCGATACTAGCTAAAATTATGGAAAAAATTATCAATTATAAACTAATGGCATATCTCGAAAACAACAATCTTCTCCACGACCGCACTATGGATTCCGTAAAACACGGTCTACTGGTGACATCATGTCAGTCCTCACGAAGAAATGGGGTAAAGCAATTCATGACTTTGGTGAGTCTCATACCATTTCTCTTGAGATATCCAAGGCATTTGACAGAGTATGGCCTCGGGCCCTCAACAACAAATTAATTTCATTTGGAGTCTGCAAGACCTTTATCTGTTGGTTATAACTTTTTTATCCCACAGATCGATCAGAGTAGAGCTAGATGGTGCTTTGTCGACCAAATTTCCAATTCAAGCCGGTGTTCTACAGGGTTCGGTTCTATCACCAACCCTTTTTCTGATCTTTATCAACGATTTGTTATCTATCACCACAAACCCAATATATAGCTTTGCCGACGACAGTACTATCTTCCATTCCTATTCTTTCAAAAAACAGTCATCTACACTAACTACTAATAATTGTCATCGTAGAAAAATAGTTGAATCCTTGGATGTAGATCTTTAATTAATCCTGGATTGGAGTAAACGGAATCTTGTTACATTTAATGCTATGAAGACGAAGTCGTGCGTTTTGTCCCATAAAACTTCGCTATATAGCTGCGATGCAATGTTTTCCAGCCAACCAATAATAAACTCGCCTACGCTTAAGCTGTTGGGTACTAATATCAATCACAAACTAAAATGGCATGATCATATTCTTTCTGTTGCAAAATTGGGATCCCAACGACTTGGCTTCCTACGTCGCTGTTAAAGCTTTTTCTCTCCATCTGAAATTGCTACAATCTATAAGGCATATATACGACCGATCCTTGAATTCGACTCCCATTTATGGGCTGCAGCACCATATACCTCTTTAAATTTTGTTGACAGAGTTCACAGACGTGCTTTGAAACTGATTGATGATCCAATGATAACATCGGGTATGGATTCTCTGTATCATAGAAGAGTGGTTGGAGCTCTTTCATTATTCTACAGATACTACTACGGTAAATGCTCTAAAGAAGTTAATGATTTAATACCACCATTGCGTAGATCTTCACGAGCCACAAGACAATCATCATTTTCCCATAAACATACCTTGGAGGTCTCATATGAGAGAACGTCCAGCTATAATAACTCCTTTCTTTCACTTCCGTTTTCTGGTGGAATCGATTACCAAAAACTGTTTTCCCCGATACATACAATCCCCAAGCTTTTAAATCCTCCATTCACCAACACTATCGCTCCAGTCCTATCCCTAGCCCTTAATTACCAACCTTAAGCTTTCCCTTCCTATCGTTAACACGTACATAAAACATTAGAGGTTTATAACCTAAGTGATTAACTCGAACTTTAAAAAAAAAAAAATAAAAAAAAAGGGAAGCTGGATTGGAGGAGGTGCTCTAGCTAGGCATTCACAAGCCTCTGAGGAATAGTAAGGTGTGGTACAATATATCATTTTGATCGCAATACAATATATCACCGCATTTAAGCCATAGGCAGTTACACATAAAAACATACATTATAGAAAGTATTTTTTCAAACACTGTGTGAAATAAAATTAAATAACAGATTGGAATCCTGCTAAAATTAAGTTGTCTTTCAAAAACTTCATTGGCTAAAAAAATGATTACTTCACTTCCCACTTCCAGCACCTCAAAAACAAGGATTATTAATATTTAACACATCGCAACACATAATAAATTTTGAGTAATCGCTTAGTACGGATCATAAAAAAGTCTACTAATTATGAAATAAATAATGTACAGAGTACTTACTTACTATTTCATGTTCTCATTTTAGCCTAAAAGCTTAATTTCACCCTCGTTAAATATTTACTCCTTTTAATGTAAAAAATGACCATTATCTTGACTTTTCCATAAATAGAATTTTTGTGTTTGCCAAACGAACGAAAATAAATCATATTTTGTGACGGTGACGATATAATCTTTGTTTACTTATCATGAAGAATGTTTGTATTTCTGTATTATGTTATAATAACATGAAAATATTACTTAAGACGGATCAAACAGCATCATATCAAAATAACATAATTTGATGACATTTATGATAAATCTTGAGAATAAACTGATGAGTTTTGTTTTGAAAGTATATAGTATGATAAAAGCTTTCATTTAACAAAAAAAAATTAAATTATGTTTGTTAACGAAAAAGTCTACCAGCTTCCAAACTGAACGAACGTCAATCGATTACAAAATCAAACAATTATTTCAAAATCTTAGTAACGTAATCTTTTATCAAGTACGTCAAACAAATTGGATGAACACGAATCACGATTTTAATTTTTTCAAAATTCTCGTTATGTTATCTCTTGTAATCGCAATGAAAAGAAAATCTCGAACGTGTTGTTATGTTATTCCGTTTTACATGGAAATTACCTTTATTTGATTTTAGCAAGAAAAATTACGTACTAAGAAAATGGTAAAATAAATTTTATATATGTTCCTGAGAAAATGTTCAATTTATTATATTAAATATTTTGATTTTATGGTAAGATATTACTTTTATTACATGTCGTCAATCGTCATTCGTATCAATAAGAAAACAAAATTAATCAAAATATGGTAAACACTTTAAAATCGATTGCTTACTTAATTTGTTTGTTTCACTTGATTTGGGTTTTGGTTTAAAACCAAGTGCCTTTTGACCAAGCAATTCCCCTTAAATTTTATATAAAAGACTAATTACAACAATAAAACCTTAAAGTTTTCAAAAACATCTATCTCAGACTCCATGGTGTCAAGACTTCGGTCTTTGGGAAGTGTTTAATAAACTAAAGAAAGAAAAATGATTGAAGATTTTGTTTTTGCATTAAATTTCTAGACAGTACTATTGTCAATTGTGTGAATTCATAGTATGGGTAATATTTCTATTATAGCCAACAACCTAGGTCACGAGTGTATAGTCATTATAGATTGTTTCCAATCATTGCGAAATCAAAGATTGACACTTGGTCAACTATTGTCATATATATGCTTGTTTATTTTTAGGCAACATTATGGGATTTTTTAACTTGGACGGATTTATCTCAAAGAAAAATCTCATTTTCTCTTTTACGTAGTTTGGTTGGGTTTCGAACTCGTAACCTTATCAATGCGAATGAGTTCCCTATCCACTACGCCACCAAGGCGATGATATTTCGAAGTTTAAACTTTCTCATCAGTCATCTATTTAAGTTGAATCTTTGAATTTACCTAACACAATTTTGTATTCCAATTTGAACTGTTTACATTATTGCAGTCTAATTTGAACTATTTGCACTATTGTATTTAGCTTTCAACTATACAATACAATTGTACAATACAATTGCAATTTATATCGATAATGTTCCTGTTAAATCCAAAATATCTTTACAACGAAAACTCCAGAAATTCTGAGAATAATTGACGTCATTATTTTTCATGTATTTTATTTAATACACTTTTCATATAGCAATAAATGAGAAACTCAGCGAATAGGATGAATTGAACAAAAACTAGAACCTGGCCATGACTCAGTGCGGAAAATTTTTAGGACCGGCAAATTTAAGAATACATTACAAAAATTCTTTATTAAAATTTAAAACATATTTTGACCACTGAGTCAACGATCAAAATGGCTATATTGATTTTTTTCCAAGCTTCAAAGAAAAAAATATACTATACTAGAGGTTATAAATAATCTATATTTATAATAATCTAATATCATAAAATCAGACTCAATACAGAGAACTGCTCAAGAATCAAGACGAACTATAGACGAACGAAAATAAATTTGATGCGTTTGAGCGTATCCACATAAAAAAATATGCGATACGAGACTCCTCTCTATTATCATTTCAAACATTTTCACAGAACATCCCTATTTAGTACTTCTATGTAATTTTTAGAATACACACATTCGTCGATGAATGATTTATCCAAGTTTGTGGGGATATTATAGTAAGTAATCTCACAGCAGTTTTCTCTATTGGAATATTCGTGATATTTAAGAAAAATTAGCATTTCCCAGAGAAATTCTTTATATACCTAATTGCGACTTTTATCAAGCTCATTCAACAAGCGGTCCCATTTTTTGCTAAGTTGTTACAAGCATTCACTCTAGTAGACCAGCGTTCGTCAGACAGTCGTTTTAGCGATAAAATGTTATTAGATGCAAGTAAGTGAGTGAGGGCATAGAGGGCTCCCCAACATGCGTGAAAAATGAAAATGTTGCCATTTCGAGGTAAATTTGAAATTAAATTGCTCAAGAACGCTTATACCGATCTCAACAAACTTTTTCTTGTTTGATAGCTTATATTAGTTAATAATTGAAAAATTAAATTAAAGTAATTAAACGTTTTTGTAATTTACTTTTAAATTTAAATATAAAAAAAAAACTTTTTTAAAGATGACGCTAGGGTCAAAGTAAAGAACAATTTCCATTAACAACAAAAATCGTTTGGGCTATTAGTGACGATTGGAATAAACTTCTGGTGACAAGAATAGGAACTAGTGTGCGTAAATAAGTTTTGACTAAGGACCTTTAATTATTCATCGGTAGACTGGAGATTTGTTCATTGATCGATGGTAAAATCTCTTTTATCAATGGCTGTTGTTTCGTCGCTATCCATTTCGAGATAACATATCTGTCAGGACTGTGTCAACACCTTTGATGTGCCTTATTTCAGTATTAAACTGCGCGATATACTCTAATTGTCGCGATAGAAGTGGAATTCTTTCAGTCTTCGAATCAATTACATTTACGAGAGGTTAATGATCAGTATAGATGGTGAACATCCTGCCTTCAACACAGTACCTAAAATGTATAATCGCTAAGAAAATTGCAAGTAATTCACGATCAAATACAGCAAATTTAACATCTGATTTTTTAAGTTTCTTAGAAAAGAAACTGAGTGGTTCACAATTTCCGTCAGGTCGTCGTTGTTGGAAAACAGCTCCAACAGCAACACTAGATGCGTTGGCAGTTATGCGTAGGTTAGCTTTATGAGCCGAGTATGCGAGCATTGTTGCATCCAAAAGACTTGCATCCAAAAGACAATCCAAAAGACTTACGCACAAAACTCATACAACCCAACTGGCGTTGTTATTGCTGTCTTGTGAATATCCTCCTTTGCAATGAGTATTTGATGATAGATTCGCACTAAATCTTTCTCCGAAAATATAGAGCATCCGTGGAGATGGCATGAGAAGTTCTGGATGTGAGGTATCGGATATATATCGGGCAACATTATCGCATTAAACCGACAATAATTCCTACACGGCCACCAGTCATTTTCATTTTTCTTGACAACCTTCAAGAAGAAGCTTAACCAAAGACTAACCAAAAATTGTAATCGACTATTTGTTGTAATGTAGTGAACAACGTTATGTAAAACTGGCATGTCATAACTTGGATTTTGTGTGAATGTTGGAAAATCGTTTCAAATTTTGCTAAATTCATTTCTTTCTACCACACTAATTTTAACGATGGGAACATTGGTACGAAGAAATATGGCGTTCACTGATATCGATGTTTCACGTTCAAGTAACTGTCAATTTCGATAAGAAATCTGCTAGAATGATAGAACGTGAGACAGCTGCTACAGTGAAAACGTGTGTAAAATTACGACGAACTCCTAAATTGAAATTTAAAAAGTTACTACTAAATGTTTTTATTTCAGAACTATAAGCTGCGGCAAGATTTTGGTCCTGATCTTGAGTCATGTGACGATAATGAGAATTAGGTACAACAGAAATATCAGCACCAGTATTAATCAAAAAATTTAACTTTTTAATGCCCATTAATACATTTAAAACCAATTTTTTTTTTCAAATATAAGCAACGATATTCAGAAATGGTTTTCCCAAGGTAGACCTTTATTTTAAACAACAACCAACCTAACGAAAACGAGATCGAAAAGGGAAATTATAAATGACACACCCTGTGGCATGTTAGAAATAGTCGACGATTTTTTTGCAAAAACAAACTCACAGGATTCCATGTTTGACATTGAAAATTAAAAGTCATGTTTTTTAATCTAAAAATAAGAAAATTAATTAAATGTATTTGGTTGAACAATCAATTGTAAATTATTTAAAAGCTTTAAAAACTTTAACAAGATATAATATAAGAAAAAAAAATCCAGTTATTAGTTTGTTTACTCTTTTCATTTGAAATAATGTATATTCATAAATGGAGAAATTATATAAGATAGTGAACAAAACTTTCTGTTTATTGTGGCTTCCTCCAAATTTTTTTTATTAAGACTGGTTTTAGCATTGTGGAAGATAGGAAATTAACACGCAGTGTCACAATTATCCGAGAAATAGTAATAAACATATTTCTTGGTCTGAATTTAACTAAACCAATAATCTATACAAAGATTGGAAAAGCAAACCGAATTGCACTGACAGTTTGAGAATTTGGGAAATGGATATAGGCATCCAAATCACAATTTAATAACCCATGGGGAGATTGTGTGGTACAATCCTAGTTTATCCCCCCAAATAGATTTGCGTTTTTTTTCAGATAAATAGAAAGATTAGGTCCTTTGCATCCTAATTATGAAAAAATTTGAAAAAAAATTTGCGGAAATGAGGGGGTCAAAAGTTATAAAGGATCAAACTTTCAATTTTACCTTGGTCCCCCCTTTGGTTTTTTTTTTAGTTTTTTTTTTTTTTTATTTTTTTTTAATTTTTATTTATCAAAAGCTATAAAGGATCAAACTTTCAATTTTACCTTGGTCCCCCCTTTGGTTTTTTTTCAATTTTTCAATTTTTTTTGACTCAATTCTGCGATCTTGCACAATTTCGATCAGAGATAGCACCCCCCCTCCCCCTCGCGCGTCGCCCCCCCCGCGTTTTTCCGCGTCCCCTGCGCCGCGGACGTGCGAGGGGGGGTCGCGTTGGAGGGGTCGGTGCTATCTCTGATCGTCTCCCGCCAGCATAAGTTTTATGTTAAAATTGTGTATTTCTTTAATTCATTAATTCTCTGCAATTTTTCCATAATTAGGTGAAAAAATATAGAAAATTATAACAATTAATTTAATACCGGAAGGGTGTTGGATGTATATCGGAATGTTTTAACTAGTTGTGTTATTACACAAACGGGTTGAAAAGTGAGTTGATAATAACTTGGGTCTATAGTATATTACTATAGGACGGCAAATGGAAGTACCCCTCACATTGAATATCTTGCTCATTACAGGCTAAATGAGAAACATGTTATAAATAAAAAGAATGTATGTATATTGTATATATTTATTGTTGATTAGTTTGTTGATTGATTGGAGATTTAAATTTAGGTGAATTAGCTCTGTATATATCTATTGTGTTGTAATATTGTGTGTGAATTGCGTTTACATCGTTTTTCCTATTGCATGTGTTTGGGCTATGTAGCAATATGTATACTGATTCTAAATGTAGTCGTTTTTGAGCATTTATCTCTATATCGATGACATTAGCATCGTCATAATTAAACATATGACCTGTTGTTATTCTACATAGGACTTTTATCACAATAATAAAAAAAAATATTGTACACAAAGAAAAGTGGAAAACGGGACAACGAATCACTCCACACGAATCATGAAATTGAGGATCTCTTATAATCCGACTTAGCCTATCATTTCAACATAAAAACCTAACAATATTTATAATTCAATATAAGATAATAAAAGAAAAGAACTTACTGTTTGTGATGTGGTGTTCTTATCACTTTTCTAAATCAATTTATAAATTCGGGTCTGAAAAGAACAAAAAACAAAAGTTGATGTGAAATATGTTTGTATTAGTGATATTTAAATGGCGATTGTCTACTTTTAAATTTGAAAAATTTCGTATAATAGCATATTCTGCAATTGCGTATTGAAATATTTATATTAGTTTCAATTAATTTGTAAATAAAATAATTTTGTTTTGTTCATTCATATTTGTTTTCAATTTAAATTACTTCATTTTAGAGAAAAGCGTCTTCGTTTTTTTCTATGATGCATCTTTTTTCATCCACCTAATGAAATATAATATTTTAATTCTAATAAATCCATTTTAGAGTTTTTTTTATTTATTAGGAGTTATTTTATTAAATGTTAGTTACATTATATTGTATATATATAATAGAAAACACAATAATTAATTCTTCAAAATTAAACACTTCATAGTTATATAAAAATTGTCGTTAACAAAACGTTTATTTTTTAAATTTTCTTTGTTGATATTAGTAGTGAGCCTACATAAATAGAGAGTGGACAGGCTAAAACTGACAGTTTCCGTTAGTTACCGTTAATTTTAAATAAAATGCTTATTGTCTCAGATTTGCAAAAATAGTACATTATGATGCTAGGACGTAAAGCTAAAGATTTTGGACGGATGTGCAGTTGGCAAATCGAGGCGCTAGCCGAGATTTGCACCCACATTAAGTCCAAAATAGCTTACGTCCGTGCATCATATACTATTTTTTATTCGCCGCAAGCAAAATATTTTAAGAAAATTTGTTTATTCTAAATTAAAATTATAAATTTTCATAAATTTTAAAATAAAAAAAATGTGGAACAAGCAACCTTTGACAAAATATTTATTATTTTTTCCAAATTATTGTGTAGCTATGACAACAAATGATAACAACTATTTTAATTGGATAATGAAATTTTGAATTTAAGGGTTGCTTTGATAAAAAAATTTATTTTTAATAGAATTTAAACAAATACAAATGGTTTTTACTTTTTTGGACGTAGCTATGACAACAAAATAAATAGTTGAAAAGTGATACTTTAAAGCCGCAAATCACAGTAATAAAGTAACACTTTAATAAAGAGAAGAATAAAAAATCATTTGGGCCTCTTAATATGCAATTATAATTAAATTTTGTAGAGAAGAAAAAAATTTATAAATCCTAAATTATCTGTAAAAATGAAAACGAAGTCAAAAATTTCGTACTAATACATACAAATCGCCATAGATTTTCGAAAAATATGGCCGCCATTTCGAAAGTAAACAAAAACAAAGAAAGTCATTTGACATTTAAAACTGACATTTCATTATAATTATATTACGAAATATAAAGTGTGAAAACGATTTATTATGTAAAATATCAAATTTTTTTTTATAATAATTAATTAAGTTATTATAATCCTACGTGCTTTAAGTGCTATTAGTGAATTTTGAATGTTTTAATTGTATGAATTTATAATTAAAATATCCCACGTGTTTGAGGTTAAAACCGCGTTTTCTTTTTTTATTTTGTGCAATCAGATCTCTGTATTTTGATGATAATGGAGAATAGTAGTCGAAATATTGGAACGACTTGACTGGTATTAACAGCCAACTTGAGCATTTCAATATGCTAGTAATTGAGATGTTCGAAATTCGATTCGAATTCGTCGATTAGGAAAATATATGTTAATTTAAAACAACCTGAATGGTTCACTACTAACATCAAAATAAAAATTACAAAACGAATTAGGGCATACAATAAGTGGGTCAGAACTCGCTCTGATCAAAACCGGATAAACTATGTACGGGTGAGAAATATTCCCTGGTTAAACATTCCTATTAAAACCTATTGAATCCTATTAAATCCAATATAATTTCAATAGGATTAAATCGGATGGAATAGGTTTAATAGGAAGACTTCGATCTACCAATTAAAATTCAATCGGAATGAATGGGATTCAACAGGAAAAGAGTTTCTGTAGGATTCTAATGGAAATTTCCAATTGAATTTTAATCGGAAATTAAGAGAATCAATAGGAAAAAAGAACTTAGAAAAAAACTAAACAATCTTATGAATTTAACATGATTTAATTGGAAAAGATTTAATAGGAATGAATAGGATTAATCGGAATTCTGCAATGGAAATTTCCAATTAATTCCTATTTATATACATTTCCAATAGAATCCTATCCATTCCGGTTGAAAAATAAAATAGAGATATTTAACAGGAATGAATAGGATTGTATTGGAAATAGATTTTTTGAATAGGAATTAATTGAAAATTCCCAATGCAGAATTCCGATTAATCCAATTCATTTTTTTCAATTGGAATGTTTAATCAGGGTTGTTACCGCATCAATCCGGAAGTCGAAATACGAACATCTGAATAAAAAATTAAACCCTGAACTGCCGCCTAAGATGTTCTGGAACAATGTATAAAGCCTTGGTATTGGTAAAGATAATGAACACCAGGTAATTCCTTTTAAACCTAATGATTTAAATAGCTATTACTGCTCTGCTGTTCCTATCCAACCCTCACATGACTCGAATGTTGATCCTGTTTTTCCGGAAATTGATGCTCACATTCTAAATCTCGCTTTTGAGCATATATCACTTGAACAATCAAATGTGAAATTAAATGGTTTTGAGCTATAAAAAGAAATGATTGGGTGAAATTAAATCGTAGAAGAACAATGTGGTAAAGAATTTCAGGCAGTCAATCACATATCTCAAGAATGTAATTTAACTAAGTTCAATGGATGTTTTGAAGAGGCTTTTTGTTTATCTGATGAATTTATTGATTGGATACATGGACTGAAAAATAAAATTTAATGTATTTTGATGTTGAATAAACCATACGATTAAAAAAAAAGCATGTAGGATCAGACATAGTACAGCCACAGCTCTACTACACATTGTAGATGATATACGCCGTAATGCTGACGCAAAAAAGTTCACGGTACTTGCGCTGCTTGATTTTTCGAAGGCATTTGATTCACTAAACCATAAAAAACTTTATCGTAAACTTTCATCTCTTTTTAATTTTTCACCGTCTGCTTGCAGGCTCATTTATTCGTACTTGACTGGCAGATCGCAAATTGTGTAAGATCGCAGAATTGAGTCAAAAAAAAATTTTAAAATTGAATTCAAAGTCTAAAAAACCAAAGGGGGGACCAAGGTAAAATTGAAAGTTTGATCCTTTATAGCTTTTGACCCCCTCATTTCCGCAAATTTTTTTTTTCATAATTAGGATGCAGAGGACCTAATCTTTCTATTTATCTGAAAAAAAAAACGCAAATCTATTTGGGGGGATAAACTAGGATAATGCCCAAGGCAACCTGGAAAAGATAGCAGACAACACATCAACTATATAGAAGATAAGTTCATTTTTATTTCTCTATATTTTATATGTAAGTATATACATTATTTATTAATTTCGAAATTTAAATATTGAAATGTCAGATTAGGAACAAAATTATTTAAGGGATTCCTGAATTTACATTTGTGTGGGGATGATCGTCGCACTCCGTAAGTTAGCTTTTTTTATTGAAGTAGCAAAATTTTTGTGTATGAAAGTTCAAAGCAGATCCACTTATTATTACTATCAAAAACAAATAAGCGGCAAGTACTGCCAATTCCACTGACTGACGCTGGGTCAGTAGGCTATACATGTTTATGAACAGTTGTTGGTGTTTTTATATTGACAAGGCTTCCTAGAGCGTTTTTGCCAAACTTAAAGTATTACCAGTAATATGGCTTTGGATCATCTTTATACTGGCTAGACCCACGGCTTCATGAACGTGAGTTTCTGTTAAAAGATCTTGAGTGTGAAACACAACTCTAAGCTCACTGATTTCCACTGCGGAAAATGGGAGTGTCGTATTCGTTAAGGCTGAACAAAATGGCTGTGATGGCATTGTTGGTTACTGCGTTAGTAGTATGGGTAGCTGTGTAATTTTTGACTTCGAATATTTGCAAAGGGTAAGATATTTCCCATTTTATCAGCAATTCAAATTAATTCAGTTATTGAAGTTTTTCCTGTCGCAACCAAAGTTGCATTAATATTGTTTGAAACGCGTCGCATCTAAAGTTGCATTAGAAACTCGCAGTTCATTTGATGACGATTGGTCATCAAGTGAACGCGAGGTCGCGATTTCGAGTGATCGATAAAAATCGGATGGACAAAAGTTTCCCAATACGCCTTTCTTCACTAAAAGAATGCCTCCCGGTTGAACTTTGCTTGAGAGTCTGAAACATATTTGTGAACGAAGGACGTTGAATAATTTCGGGAACTGATATTGTAAAATCTTGCCGATTGATCCTCATTCTTTTTGTCGCTTTCGGAGGATTTACTATCATTCTCGGTTTGTGTTAAAGGCATTTTATTCCTATACAAACGTTTAAGTAAGTTTATATTTTACTACAATATATTTCTTATTACAAATTATAACAGTTTTTTAAAATAATTGAATTTTGTTTTGAGTGAAGTTTTGTTTTGACAAAAAAGACTAAATTTAAATTCTCACTCAAATCGTTCCGATTAAACAACTGGTTTTATAATTATATCAAATTAACAAAAAATGCCTGTTTGAAAATTTGATATATTTTAGGGTATAGTTAGAAACACCACACTGACGAAACCGTCCACCGATGACGCGACGTTAGTAACATTAGAATAAACAGAATACTTAAATTTCGTATAATTTACACTGCTTGCCATTGACACTTGGCGTAAGTATTCAAATAATATTATGTACATAGCACTTGTAACCTTACGCAGAATAAGTTTCAAAGTTAATTAATAAAAGAAACACAAAGTTAATTTTTAGATACTCTATTAATAGTTCACATTGTTAGAACAAAATGAACAAAATTTTACATGAATTAAACAAAAAGAACAACTAAAACAAAAGAGAAAACAATATCATATTACTTACTTAAAATTAATAAGAGCCATTTCACACATGTTCAGCAAATTTTTATTTTATTATTAAAGTTCATTTAATAATAAAATATTTGATATTTAACATAAGAAAAATCTCTTAGTTTATAACGCCATTTTTATAATTTTCCTTCAGAACAAAAAAACTGATTCCCGACAGTCATATGCACAACGAATTTTATCTTTAAAACAAAAAATATCGCTAGTCCTAAACTTTCACAAGTAGTAAGATATAAAATAAGCTTCAATTTAGTTTAAAAACAAAAAAGGAGTAGCGCCATCTTTTCTTATGTTACACCGTGTTTTTCTTATGTTACATCGTTAAAAGTTATTTCAAAAAATTAACAGTGTACATTTTTAAAAACTTTGTTCTAATACCTATTCAACGACATATCATTTATGAAAATCGATTGAGTAGTTTTTCTACAATCGCTGATCAAAATGCACTCACCTCACAAAATAACAAAAAATTGAGGGGCACCCTGTGAAGACCCCTGGTCGAAAAAAAAAATTCTAAGAGAACTTGTATTTTATATTTATGAAAGACTATCTATAAACAAAAAATAATCAAAATTAAAAGGGGTCAATTCAAAACGTTGTTGAATCTTCGTGAAATTGCTCATATATATATCTTGAATTACTATGTGGAAAAAAAAACCTAGAACAATAACCATAAAATTAATACAACTTAAACTAAACTTAAACAATAATCCGCATCGTTACGAAGATCCGATCTCCATTGGTGAAACCTATAAGGAAGGAAAAGAAAATTCAAATGTAGTATCTTATCCAGTCATTAATTATAGAACAAACAATAAATAAAAGGCCAAAAATTTACCAACACAGTAAAAAATAAAATTTATGAATGGAACAAGAGATTAATATTTTTGAGGTAGAGGACTAACAAAAATATTTAAAAGTCGGGTAATAAAATACTAATTTTGTACATTTTAATAATTTTGTTTGTTCAAACTTAACAAGTATTATAATAAATGTTACTAATAAATTAAAATAAAATCGCCAATTTCTTGTTAACTAATAGTTTTATTTACTATAAACGTTTTCGAAAGATATGCTTTCATCGGCAGTAGTATTTATCAAAACTCAAACTCACTTTTAATTTTGTAATTATTGATGGAATAGAAACGGATCGGTTAAGGGAGAAAACAAAATTTCTGTTTGTTCATTCAAAATATTTTGTTTTAAAAACAAAGCTTTCCTAATTTCATATGATTCCAAAATGTCTAGCTTTTTACCTTTTGCTTGGACATGTAAAACTGACAGCTTTTTCATATATACTCGTATATATATTATGATTAGATTTTGACTTATTCCAAATTGCCGTTATCTTTCCTAAATCGAAGTAATTTGTAAAAAATTTCGCTAACCAATTTTTAGCATTAGTTGAGATATTCATGAAAAATTCAGGAAATATTTCATCAATACCGCAGGCTTTTCCGGATTTCAAGTTTTTAATGGCAATATTTACTTCTTCAATTGTCACAGCATATCCAAATGGTGAGTCAACAATCGTTTTGCGGAATTTGCGAAGTAAATTTTTTACTTTCCGAGTTCTTTCCTTACGGATTCTCACTTTTGAGTTTTGATGAATTCTACACGCTATGCTGTCAGGACTTACTGCATTATTTTCACTCTTTTTACGGTTTGAGCCTTCAATCTTTTTAAGTAAGTCCCAAGCTGTTTTACTGGAATATGTGAAATCCATTGACTCAACGAGAGTGTTCCACTTTTTGTACGTTGCGTATTAATTGCTTTGATCAAACGAGTTCCAATGATGTTCGAATCGTTTGCTTGATATAGTTGCCATAAATCTTCACATTCATTATTCCAAACAGGAATATATAGTTTTCTGTATCCTCTTGGAATATATTTTTTAGCTGAACCAATTAAAACACTCGTAAGGCGCTTAAAATTGTTTAGATCTGGTAAAAACCATCGAATATTTTTATCAACAGCAAGCGCAAATCCAGGCCAGTTTGCTTTTTTGAAATTCCATCTTGGTTTTGGCAATGATTTTATAATTGGAATTTGAATTCCAACTTCTAAAAATACAGGCCGATGTTGCCTTCTTGGAAATTGCTGACGAACTGATCTTATGGCTGGTAAGGCAATATTATCGTTATCAAGCGAAACAAAACATAAATCAGGATTTGAGCCAGTATTCCATCTTCCAAAATGAAAAAGGGGACTTTCTTTTGAGTCATACAAGAGATGAAGGCGATTATTAATGGCCCATTCGACAATAAATTGTCCATTTCTATCGTCTCCGTTGTAACCCCAAATGCTGTGATGGCTATTAAAATCACCCATGTACACAACTGGATGTTCAAATAATGGTATGGAAATCCATTGTTTTAAAGTAGGTTTATATCTGTTAAATATGGTTACTTCCTGGATTTTGATTACTATATAGGCAATATCATCTCCCGATAGTTTGGATATAACGGTACATTCGTCTGACAGATCTTCTTTAACATAGGTGGCAATTCCATAATGTTGGTGATGAACTTTTTCCACACATATGAAATTATTTACAGATCCATTGTTTTCTAATAGTGCATCACTTACTGTATATGTTTCCTGTAGGAGCAATATATCACATTTTGTTTGTCTCATCAGTCTGAGTAGATAATCACTTTTTGATTTCGTCAAACCTTCGAAATTGATTTGACAGATTTTTAGAATTGTGCCAATATTTCTAAACTGTGGTTGTTCTGCATCATCTTCGTCGTATTCTTCGTCGTTGGCATTAATTTCATTTTCACTTTCAAAATTCGTTGCACCGAGAGATTCAATGAATGGGTCTGATGCCCAATTTTCCGACCTTTCTTAATTAAATTTAATTCCGGTGGACCTTTCAGGTTGTCGAATCCCACGTAGTCGATAAATTAACACTAGCACATGTACATAATATTGAACAATATATATCAAATAATTAATTGAGATAAAATTTAAAGTTTAAATAAATTCTGTCAAAATTTTCGTGTATTGTTCATTTGAAATCCAGACTACTACTAATTTTGAAATAAAAAGTGATTTAGTTGCTGGTTTTATTTAATGATGTTATTTCTGTAAAATAATGTGGTTAACTTATGTTTAGGTAAAATTGCATAACTAAAATCTCTAAAATAAAAATAAAATACAAAATTTAAAAAACACACTTTTTGAAAAACGAACTAAAAAGTAAAAAATAAATTTTGCATTGACACAATTTTTTGTTGCAAGGTAACAAACGATATGTTCGTACAAACGTTTTGTCTTATAATTATATTTTCTTTGCTATTGTTAGAAGAAAACAAATTAAAAAAGTAGAAATTTTTAGTTCGTTTTTCAAAAAGTGTGTTTTTTAAATTTTTTAATTTTTTTATAGGTTTACTTGATTTTCAATAAAGAACACGTTCTTATTAGATAAAATCTAAAAATTGGGTAACTTAACTTAAATGTTAAACTAACCAAGCGAAACCTAAAACTTAGAAACATAAACAAAAGATAAGAACTGGTGTGCTTTTAAACATTCTTCTACATACTCTGGACTAAACGCAACAGTTGGAATATCTTGGAAAATATCTTGAATTTGCCGTTGTAATTATGGTAAAATTTCTGTTTGGACTGAGTTTGTCGGAGAGAGCGAA
The DNA here is from genome assembly GCA_963693315.1 of Diogma glabrata. Lineage (NCBI taxonomy): Eukaryota > Metazoa > Arthropoda > Insecta > Diptera > Cylindrotomidae > Diogma > Diogma glabrata. The sequence continues at coordinate 83,912,269 of OY856186.1, read as the reverse complement.
GTTGTCGTGGTATGTATAAAGACAAAACTTATTAACTTATTAGATTTATTTCTTTTGCTCGATTGTTTAGCTCAACCAAGCTTTCACCCATAAATTATAAAATGTTGTTATAAATCAAAAAAATTTAAATTTAAACAAATTGGTTTTTGCTTATCATCTTTAAAAAAATTAATTTTGTTAAAATCTCAACTATAGATCATTTACAACAATTTTTGCATATGAAATATATTTAAGTATATTTATTTCAAAATATAGCAAACGTTTTTTTGAATTCGGTTTTAAACATTTTAAATTTTGAATTGAACTCATTCAAAATTCTATTATTGTACATAACATCTATAACAACAAACTACTCCCAAACGGTATTTATACACTTTATTATTCATACTCATGTACTGTCAACAAACGAAACGAATAAAATTCGATGACACAACATAACATATTATAAGAACACTTTTCTCCCAAACAAATAAAACTTCGAATTCAGACACAAAATTGTGAACCTCAAGAGATTATCAAAGCGAAAATCGTGAATGATTTTCTTGTTCATTTTGAATTTTCTTCTCAATGATTGGACAAAAAAAGAAAATGTTAATAAATAAATACTGTACGTACATGTTACTAGGTTGGATTGATAAGTATAGTTAGAATTCAACGTTCATTGTAGAAGAGCTTTAAAAAATTGAGCTTATAAAAATAGGAATTGAATTACTTTTATAATCTCCTTTGCAGTTTTCTAAAATAAAAAGTTCAAATATTGAAAATATAAATCAAAATACACTTTACCATATATATATATATATATATATCATTTTATTTGTTGTGAATTTGTTTGTTCGATTCCCAGTTGATCATCTGTAAAAGAATTATTCTTCAAAATATGACTGTTTGCTTTTTAGCAAAATAAAGAAAATATCCAAAATTTGGTTTTGTGTTAGAAAATATTTATTATCGAAATAATTGAAATAAAAGATTGTCAGAAGGAATAATGGACTGGATGATACAAATTTTAATAAATCTGAATGAACTACTTTACGACTTCCTTTGATAAATATTTAAAGGCACACAGGACTTATCAATATCTATAAGTGGTTATCTCACACACTTAGGTTTATTTTTGCACGTAAAAGATACAAAATGTTGAGTGGTCGAGTGATAAAGTAGTTGGATTTGAACTAGAAGAAACTGCTTTTATTTCCATTCAAGCCAAAGTGTTTTCTATAAAGACTCTAATAACGACTCAGCACTGATTTTCCCAATTAACCGATAGTTAATACTGACTAAAAAAAACATTCCATAGCCTGATCAGGAATAAGATGGTCAGAATTAACTAGAGACTCCATGGTTAAATAATACAAGGGGAGTACAATTTAGAACAACTTGAGAACATACTGAGAACATTAGATACTGAGTACTCCCATGTAGTGCAATATTTGTTTTATTATATATCCCACTATAAAGTGTTAGCATATAGACAAACAGACAGATTCATTGACATAAAAATAAAAATATCTGAACATTTAAGAGAATTTAATTTATGTGGAAAATATCACTGATTTCATCAGAATAATAAATGAATAAAAATAATGAATTTCATAACCATTCCAACAATTTATTTTACCAACAACTATAATCCAAATTTGTATTTCTTGTTTTTGGAGAGCGGTATATAACAATTTTACTTCGGTCTGAAAGACCTAAGTACTACATTCATGAGCTCAAAGTGAAATTCAAAGCCCCACTTTTTTGGCATTTCTCGATGTTTTAGGACCTACTGATTCTAAAAAAGCAAAAAAAAAAAAAATGTGTGTCTGTCTGCCGGCCGTCCGTCCGTCCGTCCGTCACAACCGACGAAATCTAGAAAAGCGCTAGACGAATTTCCAAATTTTTTTTTCTAAAAATAGGTTTACTCAATGGAAAGAGCCGAAAGGACGATGTGTTCGATAACTGTACCGGAAGTGTGTCAAAAAAATCGTCAAGTGTGTCAAAACAAGGAAATTTGCATATTTTTTGCTTAAAAAACGTTCATTTTAAGTGATTACGAGTAGGAAGATTATATTTGGAGAAATTTTGATGGTCGGGATTGGTATGTGAGACCAAAATCTAGATTATTGCATTATAAGTTTGTCAAAAAAATGTTGTCAAGTGTGTCAAAAGAAAGATTTTTATTTATTTTTTTACCCAATTTTTGGGTAATAAAATTAATTACTTGTTTCAAATGAAATTTTATTATTAATATTGAGAATTATGGCATTATAAGTTTGTCAAAAAAAAGTTGTCAAGTGTGTCAAAAGTTGTCAAGTGGGTCAAAAAAAATGTAGCTGTTTTTATGACGTAAATGTAATTGAAAATGAAATTGGACATGGAAATTTTTGAATTTGTTATAGTTTTTGAAATTTTTTTCGAATTTTGAAAAAAGTTTGTATTATTGATTTTGTAATAATTTTTGCAATATTTTTAAAATTGTGGAAAAAGTTTTAATTTTTGATTTTGTAAGAATTTTTGGAATATTTTTAGAGATTTGAAAAATTTATAATTTTTGATTTTATTATTTTGGAATTTTGAAAAAAGTTTCAATTTTTGATTTTGTAATAATTTTTGGAATATTTTTAGAATTTTGAAAAAAGTTTGATTTTATTTAATTTTTACAATATTTTTGGAGTTGTGAAAGAAATATGAATTTGTGATTAATATTTTCTCGAAACGCTAAATGGAGAGGTTTTTTAGTAGTTTGCTGAGTGTATCATCTTTTCACTAAATTATGTTAATTTATGATCTATTATAATTTTCCGGAAACGTATTGATGTTTCGTATTAGTTTTGTAATACATATCTAAACAGAGATAAGAAAATATTTGTACTTTAACTAAGAGTTTTGTTTGATATTCATCGCTGCCCAAAACTAAAAACCATGTCCTCATAAAAGTTTTTTGCCGAAAACTATATACAAATCCTTAACCCAGACCGAAGCCTTGATATCTCAGAGCTGTGAGATTTCAGCCCCTCCATATTTTTGGGATTAGATTGGCAACTATAATATAATAAAAAGACAGAACATTGAATTTATTGCAGGCGCCTTGCCTGCATTTAAATTACAATCTTGGAATCTTACATTTCTCAGTCAATGAATGATATTAAAGAAAAAGAAACTGATCCAACAGTGTCTCATCATTATGAAAAAATCTACTACAATTGTGTCATTATTTCTCTTGGAAAATAAATGCCGTCAACATTGAAGAATATAACAAATTCTAATATTGACGATAAATGGTTGTAATCATTTCCAAATTGTTAAGTGCACTCATATTTTTCTTAATAATACTGTGGTTTTCTAAACCAATTTACAAACAAATATAACATGCATTTTCTCTGTATTCTTGTTTTAGTGGGAGTTTGATTATTAATTGTTCCTGGAACCCTCCTCCTTTTCAATACAATAATCGCATGAAAAACTTAAACTCTAGGCCAAATGGTCAAATATTGTTTATTAAGATATCCTACTTTAAAGAAAATATAAAGTTTTCCTTTCCAAAATGTTGATGTTTCAGTTGGTGACGTATGCCAATATTCATAAAACAATACAGTTCTTGCAAGTCCATCTGTTTTTATGCTACTTAGATACAACTATAAAATGATACTCAACGTAATAGGTATGTTGTTAAACTGCACTTTTTCTGTGAATCAAATCAACATATTTAACATTGGATCAGAATAACGTTGAATATCAAGAGAAACCGTTTTGACCGTTTTCTATTACAAGCTTAGCAAACAATTATAATTACACGAAGCTCGTGAGTAAATACGTTCGACAAGGTTTGCAAGAACGTATTCATGGTCCTTCGAGCTGGATATTGCTATAACAACATTCAAACCGAGAGTAAAATTTATATAAAATTTTAAATTGTGAAACAATTACGCAAAAAATTGAAATTCAGCAAAAAAGTGAAAAAGTTATTGTTATTTATTGATGACACAAATTAGATAAATTCACTAAAATGACTTCAAATAGAGCATTAAAGCATATAAAAAAATCTACAACTTATAAATAATAAATCGAAATGTTGAAAGATAGTCCCCAGATATGTGAAATCAAATCATGTGTTTGGCGATGTTTCAGGACGAGTTTTTAAACCTTAGGATTAATTTTTAAACCTTATAAAATCCTATAAAAGATGAATTAACTGAGGCTCAGAGCGAAATTGCTAACACAATTGAAACTCTTTATTTGGAAAGTTAACTTCATATAAGCTTGAGAAAACTATGAAATTGAGAGACAACACGAGCGCTCACAGTGAGAGCTTAATGATTGCCAAACCTTATTCTTAAATGAGATGTCCCAATTAAATAACCAGGAACACAAAATGTGTTTACCAATAGTATATATTCCATCCTTTTCGGGAAAATATTTATAGTTTCTCTCGTTTAAAGATCTATTTGAAGCTTCGATTGACAGAAATGAGAACATATGAAGTGTTTACGAACTCCAATATTTGAAATAGTTCAGTCAAAGATCTAAGTAACATATGTTTCAGACGAAGTCATGAGTAGGTTACACGTTCTGGGCTCATTTGCATTTTGGTTAAAAAATGAGATTTCATTCTACAGAATCATGGGCTCACGAGTCCACAGCGGTTGATTTTCCAACACTTGAACATTTTTTCGAGTTCTTGAACAACAACAGCGACACTCTGAAATATCTAAACTTATCTTAAAAGGTTAAACCCATTTCTAAAAAGCTGCGAGCAATGGTTTGCAAACATTACATTACCAAAAATGACAAATACCTTCAGTTATCAATAGCAGAAAGGAGGAAGTTAGCTTCAAAAAAAAAAATTATGTTTCAATTTCTTATCATCCATGAATAAAGCAGTTGTTTGTTGTTCCAAATATAAGTGTCGTGACTGCAGAAGGCTACACCATTCTATACATTGCATTGAAAAAATGCTTCTTCAACAAAGAACATCGACCATGAAGTTATCAGTTCTAATAGTCAATCAACATCAAAAAGCTTTAACACCACAGTACAAACTAAAAAAAAAGACAACGAATAATTACAAAACGTTTTACCCACAGCAATTGTACAAATTAAAGACATTTGCGGTAACACACATAGATGTCGTTTTTTACTCGACTCCAGCTCATAAGCATTATTTGTCTCCGAAAATTATATCCCACGATTAAAATTGCCAATTTGAAAGGTAGTTCAAATTGCAAAAATTATTTCGAAATGTTGCATACGTCTACTTTGATTCTACTTTGATTCATCCAAATTAAGTTTATTAAATCATTCAAAAGAGATGAGAAAAAATCAGCACCCATATATCATCCAAGGAGATTGAATTTGTGAAAATATTCTGTTTCATGTCGATACAACGATTGTCTTTTGACGAAGAAATGCAATTTTTCTATTTAACAATTAATAGATGGAAACTGGTTGATAAGATTGAGTGGAACTCTTCAAAATGCATATTGTAAAACTATGATAGCAAGCATCCCATTACACTACCACCAGAAACATATATTTACCACGATATTAGTCTGGGATGTTCATATCAAAACTTCATGCTTAACCAACATTGACAACAAACACATCTTATCTGTCAAAATTATTGTATAGTATATGGACGTAGCAAAGTACGATAGATCATACAGTGAAAAAAAAATGCTTATTTTGATATCAACAAACCAACATTTGTTTTAAATGTAAAAACATTTTTTCATATAAAAATGTTATTTTCTAAAACTAACTAAAATATTTTTATTTCAAATACTTTATTTTTTTCTAATCTTACAAATAAACTGTGAATTTTCCGTTTAAAAAATTAATCTTTTATATTAATAATATCGAATTTAAATCAAAAACCAACTCATTTAGATAAAAATGTGCATTTTTACATGATGCGTTTGTTTTAAAAGTGTTTCGTTTTAACAAAAACAAAACGCTTAAAACAAAAACTTTGTATTTGTTATTTAAAAATATGTATTCAATTTGAAAACAAAAGTGGTTATTTTGTTTTCTGTCCTCAAATTTTGTCGAACCGTGTTTAACTGATCTATTGCTAAAACCATAAGCACATCAGTTATTATATTAACAGACGCGATCGTGAACGTAACAGTTTATTTTTTGAGATAAATATAAAATTATTTTGTGCAAAAATTTATATTTATTTTATTATTAAAAGTGAGAATATATTATTAAACTAAAAATAGTAGTTTATGTGGATTAAATTATAAATTTTTAATTTAAAATGAGCAGTGATTCAAACTTTATTATAAACGAAAACTATCCCCAAGCCATGATTCAAATAATTCCACTGGAAGAAAATATTTTAGACAATGGAGTAGATAGTCAACTATCTAATCTTTTAATACAGTGGGGTATGGATGGTTCTCAAACATATTTAGAAGGTAAGTCTTGAAGTATACGTACCATTTGAATACCCTCAAAATATTCTTTACAAAGCCTAAGAGCAAAGTAGTTGTTGCCAATAACTAATCAACATTTTTTAAAAGATGCAGGTATAGGGATTGAAGAATTAAACTTTTGAAATAACTTTACAATAAATATTTTTTATTAATTTGAATTGCATATTTCACTTTTATACAAAATAAAATGGTCAAATGACAAATGGTAAAATGTCAAAAAAATGCAAAAATTAATGTTTTATTTTTCATGCCCGAAAATGGGCATTTAAATTAAGGCAACATAATTTTAATTATACTTAGGTTAAAGTAAATAAAAGAAAGTACAGATCAAAAACAAAAAATTTTATTTTGGATGACTTCTCATAAAATGGCACCATTTGCCAAATTTAACGAAAAATGCCAATTGTGGCCGAAAAAATTAAAACTTTTTCATAAAAATTAAATCCCATATTAAGACTATTAAAATACTGTTTTATGTTTCCTGTTATGTTTCCTGAAATTTTCATGAAAATTCGACGATTTTTCCGCCCCTTATCATAAATTTAGTAAAAAAAAAAAAAGTCACGCGATTCGGTTTTTTGAGGTTAGGTTATACTTTTAAAGTATCTAACCCCCCTAGATGGATTTGAAATTTAATCACAAACATTTTTCATTTTTTTTTTCTTTTTTATGATCATTAGAGCCCGAAATATCTCAAAAATAGTGAAGCGACCTACTCAAAAAACACCAAAAAACCAGTTTTTGCCATTTTTAAGGCACTTCCGGACCTCCAAATTTGCTAAATAATTACATGCCCACTAACTTTTATGTCCTTAACATAAAACAAAAAAAAAATTCAACTTTGCTCTTACATCAATATAAAATGCTAATATGACTCCACTAAATGCGATTTTTGTTGATATAAATGAGAAATTTCTTTGAGTGTAAGAAAATGTAAGCAAATGTAACCAAAGTGTTACAATAACCAAAACAAAAATAATGGAAAACTTGTCTAGTACAAGAACTTCACTTAACAGGCCTTTTGAAAATTGTGGAATTGAGTTTGGCGGTCCAGTGCATTCAGTGGCAAGGGAAACCAGTGGAAATAATCACACTGCCAAAGGATACATATGCAAATTCGTCTATTTGCTTATCAATTCTCGCATATAGACTTGCTGAAAGATACAAAAATGAAGTTGTCAATAATCCAGCTAGTTGCATATTCCTTGATCCTGTGACGCGCTGTCCTTTTTAATGATTAAAGCCCACACATAGTTATATGAAGGCTCGTTTCTTCGAAAAAACAATAGCGTCTCATCATCAAGGATTATATCACAGCTAAGGTTGAAGGTGCTACCGTGCATACAGTTCATTCGCCACCAGCCTTAAGATGTCACCTTGGCTAATGATATCTCACTGCTATTTCCAGTGGTATGTGATATCTCACGTTAACTCGTATGCTAATAGCAGGGACTACCGTACGCGGGGTTGTCACAACCTTAGTTCAAAAAAATGGAAGGAAGAATGTAATATATTAAATTATGTTATGTTATGTAAACCATACAAATGTATATACATATTAAAACCTTGCAATTGTTAATCAAGAAATTAGATACAATAGCTATAATCCTCTTACTTTAGTATATAAGCAACGAAATTTATAAATTTATAAATTTATATTTTTAATAAAAGTTGTTAGAAAAATAATATTACTTTTAATTATTAAATTTAATAATTGATTAATTAAATTTATAAATATTATTCTATTCAAATAAAACTTCAGCTGAAGATAACATCAAAAGGAAGTAAGAATTTTGTATAATTATACTCCACAGTTAGCGAATTTTAATTACACGGCTCTATTGAGTAAACACATTCGAGAAGGTCTACGAGAACGAATTCATACATGCATTGATGACATATTCACCGCCCCTTGAAGGACAACATAAAGCCATCCAAAAGGAAATTCCACGTAGAGACCAATAATTATATGACCATGACCGAATGTTTTTAGTTTGTTGATTCCAACATCTATATACACGCGTCCGTGTCGTTTTGATTATTTCGGTATAGATTCATTGATAATCTTAGAATAAGACCCAAACTACGTATAAATGATCGAAGATTAAAATGATTTTATTAACTTCGTTAGTTCATTTTGGAGTCTGAAAATTAGTTTCAGTTCTGCCTGTAATAAGTGTTTCTCTATAAACCATACAAAGTTCTAACATAGTAAGAACAAGACATAAATTAAACAAGAAACTTTATCCTTTATTCCACAACCACAGGGATCTAGATATGTTCGTATAAAAAATAAAAATTTTGCTACAGGGAATACTATAAAACATTTATTTTTAGAAAATATATATTTTAAATTTTTGTATAAATTATTATTTAGAACACTATTCTATAGCTAAATTTGATTTCATTCTTAATTTGTTAGTTTTTCATTATCATATATCAATCTGCTACCCAATCGGGTAGCGAAATCCGAAATTCGACGTCCACGCCGTGCTGCCTGGTTAATGCTGACAGAATTAGGTTGGTGTACCGGAGACAAGCAGGGTAAAAACTGCTTAGTCAATCATGGTACATCATGGCGAATTGGCGCCTTAAAACCAATGCGACTCAAGCGTCTGTTCTCCATGTTAGGGGCGGCTTGAAGCGGGCGTCTGTCTTGGATCAAGCGGCTCGCTATATAAACGTGTCAAAAGGTTGTTTCTGGTAACCTTAAGATGCAGAACGAACCCATTCACGACAATTTGGGTTGGGCCTAAGGTTAACACCCTAACCCCGGAAAAAAAATTATTAAATTGTTAAATTTGGAAATCAGAAAAGAAAAACAGACCCGGACAAAAACAGAATTTTACCTGGACGTGAAAAAGGACCAGACTACCGAATCGGAACGTGGAACGTGCGCAGCCTGAGCGCTCCTGATGCTCTTATAAGTCTAGAAACAGAGGCTGAGAGGTATGGGATGGATATCATAGCTCTGCAAGAAATTAGACAGCCAATAATCGGAAAACAAGATTTGGATAGTCACTCTCTATACTGTAGTGGTCATCCTTTTCGAAGAGAATTTGGAACTGGCTTTCTTGTTGGTGCACGCATACAAGAAGCCGTGATGAAATTCATCACGGTCAGTGAGAGGATTTGCTACCTACGTGTACGTGGTACATATAACAATATTTCTCTTATTGCCGTGCATGCACCTACTGAAGCTAAGACCGTCGACGAGAAGGATAATTTCTACATAGCACTGGAAGAGGTTATGAAACAAACACCAACACGCGACTTCACTATGGTTCTTGGTGACTTTAATGGGCAGGTTGGAAGAGATATCTCTTATGGAAATGTGGTGGGCCCCAACAGTCTGCATTTGAATTCGAATGATAATGGTGAGAGAATGACTGAGTTTGCATTATCAAATAATTTGAGAATTGCCAGTACTTTCTTTCCGCACCGATCGATTCATAAGCAGACATGGGTCTCACCGAATGGAAACACTCGAAATCAAATTGATCACGTGCTAGTTACAGCACGTTTCTTTTTGAGTGTTCTGGATGTGCGATCCTTTAGAGGTGCATACATTGGAAGTGAGCACTTTCTTGTATGTGCTAAAATAAGGTTCCACTTCCCAAACCCAAGCATTCCGAAATTCAATCAACGGAAACGATTTAACATCTCATCACTAAAGAATGCAGAAACAGAAGAGAAATATCAAAACCATATTGCCGAAACATTGGAGAAATCAGAAACCATTAATGGAGACGTCGATAAGTCATGGTATTTGCTCAAAGATGCTGTTTTAAGCGCTGCTGAGAGAATACTTGGACGACCACAAAACCACTCCCAGAAGCCATGGATGGATCAAGCATGTCTTGACGCTATTCAATACAAAAGAGATTGCTATCTGAAATGTCTGCAAGGACGCAACACCAGGTCCACGAAGGAAAACTATAAACTGGCAAGACAAGCCGTTACAAAGTTATGTAGACGAACGAAGAGAGAATGGTGGAAGAGACAGTGTGAGGAGATTGAAAGCTTCAATAAGGAACATAAATCGCGTAACTTCTTTCAACAGGTTAAAACCTTAAAGAAGGGCCCTCAAACTAGATCAACTGCTATTCAAAATGAAGATGGGGAGCTACAAGTAGACCTTAAAAATATTTTAGATACTTGGGCCGCTTATTTTGAGAATCTTCTCAACTTAAGTGACCAGAAACAAGTCGGGCGACGAGCAAAGCTTATTCGTGCGTCAAAGGTACATGTAGACGAACCCACCAAAGAGGAATTCGATGCGGCGCTGTCAAAATTAAAATGCAATAAAGCACCTGGTATCGACGATATAACATCCGAAATGATTGTACATGGTGGTGAAACTCTGTCCTTAAGATTGTTTGAACTTGTTCAAATGATATGGAGGACTGAAGCCATGCCACAGGATTGGACTGGAACACAGCTATGCTGATACCAATCCATAAAAAAGGTAATCGCCTACAATGTGCAAACTACAGAGGAATCGCTCTACTCTGCACAGCATATAAGATCTTTTCCTACATTTTGCTATCCAAAATCAATCCTTTTGCTGAACAACTGTTTGGAGAATATCAGTGTGGCTTCCGGCGGGGCCGAGGTATCACCGATGCACTTTTCTCGATAAGGATGATTTTGGAAAAGTGCCGAGAGTTCAACATACCAGTGCACCAACTCTTCATTGATTTCAGGCAGGCCTACGACTCTCTCGAACGAGAGACTCTATGGTCTGCTCTGGTGTCAATGGGAATTCCTGGTAAACTGGTATCACTATGCAAAATGACAGTACAGAACTCTCAATGCTGTGTACGAGTAGAGAACGAAATATCAAGGTTTTTTAAAGTCGACTCCGGGTTAAGACAAGGTGATGCTATCTCTCCTATACTTTTTAATTTAGCCTTGGAATATGTGTGCCGTCAAATGAAACTACCGACTAACAACAATATCTTGTCAATAAACTCAGTACAGATGATTGCATACGCTGATGATGTTGTCATCCTCGGCCGAAGTGAAGCTGTTATGAGTGAGACTTTCAAGTCGCTTGAGAGTGGTGCTAGGAAAATTGGTCTGCAAATTAACTACAATAAAACCAAACATATGAATGTTTCAAGAGAGGCTGAGAAGAAAGATTTGATGTGCGGCGATGAACGAATTGAGGGAGTTGAATCTTTTAAATATTTGGGATCAATGCTTGACTCAAACAACAGAATAGTTACAGATATTAAAGCTCGAATCGCTGCAGGTAATCGAACGTTCTACTCAATTAAACCTCTCCTTGGATCACCGTATGTTACAACTAACACCAAGCTCAAGTTATACAAGACATTGATTAGACCGGTTGTGATGTATGGGTCACAAACGTGGACCCTTACACAAAATGACGAATCGCATTTATCTGTATTTGAGCGTAAGATCCTACGCTACATTTTTGGTCCACTTAAGACAGACGATGGAGAGTATGGAACCCGATATAACTTTGAGATCAGAGACCTTCTTGAGGGTCCTGATATAATACGTTGTATCCGTTCTAATAGGATTGGATAGTACCCCAGGGAGTGGGCGACCGCGAGGTAGACCACGACTACAATGGGAGACTGACGTAATAAACGACCTTAAAAAAATCGGCTGCCATGGTAATTATGTCGTTGTTGCGAATGACCGTGGTGAATATTCGAAGCTGATTAGCCTGGCAACGCTCCTACATAGAGCATAAACGCCGTTAAAAAAAAAAAAAAAAAAATATCAATCTGCTAGGATGGGATGTAAAAATTCAAATGTTTATTTTAGTAGTAAACTACATTAGTGTAGAGCGAAGATGACAAAAATTGAAGTCAGTTGAAATATTTTAAGTTGAAAGCGAAATTGAAGTTGGAAAGAAAGTTGGGTGAGCAATCCTTTGAGCTACATTATTCAGTTAATGGACATAACATACTTACCTAATAATGTAATTTTTTTACGATATATAATAATGAACATAGGCTTTCAAGCACTACCCCACATATAGAATCAATCAATCTAAGTTATTCAAATATTTTACAATCTCTCAGGTCATTTGTTTTATCTTTATTGAGATCTAAAAAACCATAACATCAAACCAAATAAAGAAAAGGTTCCTAAAACTGTCTTTTTTATTAAAACAATTAGTTATCTTCATGCTACAACTCCCTAATCTCCCCATAAAACACTTACATTTCAAATTAAATTTCAATGATGGATTGCCCACATTCAAACACATTTCACATTTCCCAACCTTATCTATTCAGAATAAAAGAAAACATCATAGTCATTCACTTTATAACCCAAAATATAAAACTAAACAGATACAAGAAAAAAACAAACCATTCCGATGATACTATCAATTCCCATCACAATATTTTGAGAGTAACTTTATTTCCCAAAAAATAAAGCAAAAATATTCAACCAAGTGAGGTTCTAAGACAAATTTACAAGATCTAAAACAATAAAATTACATATTTTTTATTTTATTCTTTATTTACACATAAACAACATAAAAAAAGTTTGCATAGGAATTTTTTTTTCTAGAACATTTAATCAATCATACCCTCGTCAAATGGAAAATGTTTAAAAAAAAATGTCTATTTATTTCCATAAAACGTACATAAATAATGTTGCTTGTCTATTCAGTAAGCTTTCGACTTCATTAAAATTAAAGTTTACGACAATGGCAGTAATCAAAATCAAAGGTTGAACGGAGATGATATGCATAAAATTTTGTAGAAATTTATTAAAATTAGAAGGGATTTGTGAGAAAGATTCCATGTGTTTGTTAAAAATAACATGAATTACATGATAAAGAATAATATGATCGAACAACAGGAGGGGGAAACATTAGACAAAACTATATGTTATGTTATGTTATGTTATGTTATGTTATGTTATGTTATGTTATGTTATGTTATGTTATGTTATGTTATGTTATGTTATGTTATGTTATGTTATGTTATGTTATGTTATGTTATGTTATATTATGTTATGTTATGTTATGTTATGTTGTGTTATGTTATGTTATGTTATGTTATGTTATGTTATGTTATGTTATGTTATGTTATGTTATGTTATGTTATGTTATGTTATGTTATGTTATGTTATGTTATGTTATGTTATGTTATGTTATGTTATGTTATGTTATGTTATGTTATGTTATGTTATGTTATGTTATGTTATGTTATGTTATGTTATGTTATGTTATGTTATGTTATGTTATGTTATGTTATGTTATGTTATGTTATGTTATGTTATGTTATGTTATGTTATGTTATGTTATGTTATGTTATGTTATGTTATGTTGTGTTATGTTATGTTATGTTATGTTATGTTATGTTATGTTATGTTATGTTATGTTATGTTATGTTATGTTATGTTATGTTATGTTATGTTATGTTATGTTATGTTATGTTATGTTATGTTATGTTATGTTATGTTATGTTATGTTATGTTATGTTATGTTATGTTATGTTATGTTATGTTATGTTATGTTATGTTATGTTATGTTATGTTATGTTATGTTATGTTATGTTATGTTATGTTATGTTATGTTATGTTATGTTATGTTATGTTATGTTATGTTATGTTATGTTATGTTATGTTATGTTATGTTATGTTATGTTATGTTATGTTATGTTATGTTATGTTATGTTATGTTTTGTTATGTTATGTTATGCTATATTTTTCTACGGATTAAACATCAATAAATTTATTGTTAACGGAATCTTTCATTTATTGCTCTTTAATTCTCACAAAATTGCTTTAATAAGTATTAAGTTTTGCATGTGGATGTTAAAAAAGCCACTTTTTTTAAATTCGTATAAAAATCGTAAATATTTTAAGTCTTGAATTATTAAGAAAACATTTAAGAATAAAATATGTATGAAACAAAAAACCACTTTCCTTTTAATTCAAGGGATGCAAAACTTTTTTAACATCTGCTATTATAAAAATTAAAATAAAATAGAAACTATAGTCTGACTTTTCATGAAAAATAATGAAACAATTCAAATATTTTTTGTAGCAAATATTTTTATATAAGCCACTTTCCAATCGAGTGAATTACTGAATGATTCACTTAAACTGAATTGTATTCCGGAATTTGTATGTTCCAATGGTAATATTCAGTTTACGCTGAACGTAAACTGAGCTACTACAGAACTGAATTGAATTGAATAAAGTGAAGGGAAAAATATGTTCATCAGTTCAACATATTCATATTTTTTTATTTACGGTTTGTGGTCAAACGTTAAAAATATTTAAAAATTAAATCGGTACATATTTGTTTGTGTCTTAATTTTCGATTTTGGTTATGTATTTTTTAAATGTCAAAAAATTGCTGTTTTGTTGTTTTGGCTCTATTTTTCATGATTTACTGAATAATAAACCAATTGGCTACAATCAATTCCTGCAGCAATTCATTCGATTGGAAAGCGGCTATATTTATATATTTGGCAGCAAATATTTTTTTTTTTTTGAAAATCGCACTCCCTTAGTTTAAGTCATTTGACACTAAATTATATCCGAGAGGATATTATTGCACATTACAATTGCTAGAATGGAATTTTATATGGAATTTTCTTAAAAGCTTAAAGTCCCAAGACTTCCCTTGTGTTTCAAATTCTTTTAAACAAAATTCTGCGAATACGTAAAACGTAGCTTTTAAATCTTATTAGACATAATATCAAATTTCTTTGAAAATTTCTAAAAATGTCTAAATACTGAATACGGTTTATAATCCAAACAGTCGATATTGAGTAACGGGAATATTTTCGGTTCGGTTCATATCATAGGACTGCTGTATTTGTAAAGTTTACTCTTTTGATTTTTTAAAAATCTGTAAATCATAACTATTGTGCTGGTGCGATTGTCCGTTCTTAGTTCTGTGTGGAAAAGCATTTTAATCGAGTCTTTTGAATACTCGCATGTAAAGGGACTTACCTCGTACATACATTTTTTCATGAAGAAATTGAAGAAAACCAAGTTCGACCTAAAATGTAATAAATTATATGTCTTGAAACCAAACAAGTTTAAACACAATTTTCTAAAAATTTTAAGCTAATTTATTAACTTCTGAAACGAATAATTAAATAATCAGATTTTTCATGACTTCTTTCTTCAATTTTTGCCTTATTTAAGAAAAACAAAAAAAAAGAAAACATGCCCTACTTATTAGAAAGACCTACAAATTTATCCAAAAAAAGCGTTTTTTCTGCATAATTTAATTAAATTAATCTTATAGACATACGTCATGTTCGATTGTAGAAGTTAAATGTCTTATAAATAATTCATTTACGTATATACTTACATAAAATAATTTTCATAATGATGTTCTGTGTAATACGATCATACTTCGAAAAAGTTATATTACAATGTATAATGTATTTGTATCGTATTTTGTTGAGTTAATATCAAAGAAAATCTAAATAAAAGAAAGGAAGAAAACTATTTGATTTTGTTAGATTTTCTATTCTTTTTGTAATAGACGAGAAATTTTCCTTCCAATTTCTTATTGATGAGATTTTAATGGGTTATTGTGAAGTGTTTCAAATTACAATAAATAGCTTTTTGTAAAATTAAAGTTTGTGTTGGTGGAAATTTGTAGACGAAGAATTTGTGGTGTTGTATTTATGACGTAGGAAGTGACGTAATTTATTTTAAAGCTTTTTGTTTTGTTAATTTTATAAATTGGTTTTTATTGTGTCGTTATACCGCATTGGATCACTCAAATTCAAACACTTAACCTTAAAGTAAAGTGACCAGACGTCCCGCGCTTACCAGGATAGTCCCAAATGTTAACAACTTGTCCCACGTTCCACAAATTTTTAAAAAAGTATCGATGTTTGTAAAGAATACCCGACAAGCTTAAAAACGGAAGGAAATTGCCGTTTTAGCAAAAATCATAATAGACAAGGAATGGTTAAAAACAACTCATTATTTTGAAACAAAACATGTTCTTATCAAGAACTAATTCTATTACTGGACGCGTTTATTCTGCTGTAAATAAAAAGTGGATATCAGAATAATAACAGTACTGGATTGGCAGCCTCCACAATTTATAATTATAATACTTTGGTGCAACGATTTTTTTTATAATATTCAAAAATCACTTATTTATTTTTGTGCAACGATTTTTGATTATAATATTCAACGATTACTTACATATTTGTTTTAGTGCAATGATTTTTTTGATTTTATGATTCAACAATCAACTGTTTGTTAGTGCAAAGATTTTTTTATTGTAATATTCAAGTAACATAGGTCATTCAAAAGCACATGTTGTTTTTATTATCTTTTTTTAAATAAATATGCCGATCAATGTGAATTGTTAATTCTTTTAAGTTACATCCAGGGAAAGTCACGAAGTAGATTACAGAAAGTAGATTAAAAAAAAATTTTGTTTTCAGTTTTTTTACCTGTCTTAAGATACAGGGTGCTGAAAAATCAAAAAATTGTTCGACCGTGGTTTATTGAAATGGCTCTACAGCGAAAACTACTGATCTGATTTTAATGTTATATAGCTCAAAAAGTAGATTAAAAGGCTAGGGTAGGTAAACTGAGCTAATCAAAATAATGATTCATATTATATGACTTACAACATTTTCTTTTAGAAAAATAACGGCAAAAAATTCAAAATCGATTATCTATACATTTTAAAATTTTTTGATTTTTTAGCATATGAAAGGTACATAATATGATACTAATATTTTGTAAAATTTTCACGAGAGGATTATCTTTTTGTTTTTTTTAATTAATATTCTTGCAATGTGCTTCAGAACTTAAAAACGGTAAAACGACGACTTGCGAAAGTCAGGGTCTTGGCCGGTAAGACAATTACGATTGTAAGATCCTACCAATTCGCAGCTTTATAGTCCCAAACAAGACGAGGATTCGCTTTAAATTGTTTTGGAATTTGTAAATTTAACTGTGTAGAGATCAAATTATGATCTGAACCACCTAAAGGTTCTGATACTTTAAATTGTAGGTAAGGATCATTTGTTAAAAACAAATCAAGTAAGTTACTATTTTGTCCCAGAATGTCAGGCACTCTGGTAGGCTGATCTATAATCTGTGTCTAATTATGGTAAAGAAAAAATAACTCAGCCTGTTTATCTATATCATCAGTAGTGGAACTGTGTGTCAGCCATTTTTTATTGTGGACATTAAAGTCACCAAGAACTATAAATTTGGCATTAGGATACTCAGACAACCTATCTATTTTTTTAGATAGGTCATGAAACAGGTTGATGTTCTCAGGTGAATTGGGGGAGCGATACAGACCAAAAACAAACAACGTTTGATTTGAGCAGCAAATCTTAAGGAAAACCATGTTGTGGTATTTTGAATTTAATTCAAAATTTTCAATTCTTACGTATGGAAGTGTGTTTCTAATATACACACAAACAGTATGCTTAAAATAAAAAGAGGATTTTAGTTCATATTGAGGACAAAGGTATTTATTACGATCAAGAGTAACAGATCGGTCACTAGTAATCGTTTCAGTTAAGAATAGAATATCCGGTTTTGTTCTCTCAAGATAAAGATGGACATGAATGAAGATTAAAATTCAATCCTCTTATGTTTGCAAAATTTTATGATAATTTTGACATTTTAAACAACAATAATTTGTGTTAAATTTCAAATTACATAAAGGAAAACCGTTTGGACAGTTGGCTAAACTTGTAACCATGACTAAGTTTACTGCCAAAAAGCCATTCCATGTAATACACTGCAATCAAAGAATCCTGGTTAGAACCAGGTTAAAATAATTTTGACAAACATAATAAATTATATACGCAACATAAATAAATAATATTAAAAATGAAATTTTGAAGGTACAAGAAATCATAGCGATGCGGTAGATCGCTGTTCGTGAAAAAAAGATTGCCACTTTTGGTTATTTACGCTGAACCTAGTAGACATAACCTCAAAAAAAGGTTTTGATCTAATGTTGTCCATATAATACAAGCTTATGGCGACTCGTTTAACATAAACTCACCTTTAAATATTAATATGAAATGCATTTAATACACATGACTGTAAACAAAATTTGTTAAAATATAACATTTTGAAAAAAGTTTTGAGTTTTGAGAAACTAATGTTAAAATAATTTTTAAGACGAATAAGTTTCATAGATTCTGGACCAAATAGCAAACATGACGAGACTTATATTTTGGTTTTACATCATATGCTTAAGCAATTCTAGTATACTCCTCAAAATATTTGGTGCCAATATGCGAGGTTCACCCAACCAACCCACACCACTAGATAAATCTTTGGCCCAAATTATATATCTTGCGAATTATTGGGTATGTTGTTTTTATGAGTGCAAAGATTTATCTAGTGGTGTGGGTTGGTTGGGTGATCCTCGCATATTGGCACCAAATATTTTGAGGAGTATACTAGAATTGCTTAAGCATATGATGTAAAACCAAAATATAAGTCTCGTCATGTTTGCTATTTGGTCCAGAATCTACAATAATTTGTTTATCGCCTTCAGATGAACTTTCGATATAAAACATGGCTTAGAACTATAAAAAAAAATGTAAGTAACGGATTTAGTTCAAGTATCATTGCTTTAATATTAATTTCAAATTTCTTTAATATTAAGATTAATTTCAATGTGACTTTTCAGTATACAAATACTGAATTTATATTGTCTCACTTTTGTTTTATTTAACTGGAAACTAGTTTTAATAAAACTATTTTTGAATTAAAATAATTTTCAGAGTATGTAATTTCATATTTCAAAATAAGATTCAACAAACGTTATAAGATTCAACAAACGTTTAATCACTTGTTACGGTGAAAATTTTTGTTTATTTGTATCTGCAAATCGACTAAAACTATGCAATTTGCTGTCCTACTTGAAAAAATTTTGACAGCTATAAAAGTTGATCATTAGAAAAAATATTTGCATACCCGGGAACATTATTAAGGACAAAAGCGTTAAATAGCACACGCGGTGTTGTTGTAGGGGTCTAGTGATCGGCACTTTACGGTGCAGTTTTTTAATTTCATTTAAGTTAGATCGATAAACACAAATGTTTAAGAAAAAAGCTATATAATAATGTTTTTATGACAACTTCCTTTCTAATGTTTCTTAGTCAAGACCAGAATCATCATAGTAAAATTTCATTAAATGATATTTTTGAAGAATATAAAACGAACACATCAACCATAATTTCTATAATTTAAAATTTCTAGAAAAAGTGATTGCATACTTTGAATTATTGTTTGGGACAAAGGCTCTTAATAACACACTCCAATATTTTGTTGTAGCGTCTAACCATTGGCACATTACGGTATAGATTTTTAAACGAATTTAATTTAAATTGAATCCCGAACATTTTTGGAAATATTCAGTCATTCGCAGTAAAATAAATTATAATAATGTTTTTATGACATCCTACACACCTAAACCTTAACACATTTCTTTTTAAAAAAAATTGTCTTGTTAAAATCTTTTACGCAGAATCTGAGTAAAATTTTAGAAAAAAATATTGTAATCCAGGAAAAAGAATTATTTGGAACAAATTCACTATATAATATACCCCGCTTTTATTTAAAACACATATTTCACCCTACAAATGTCCAAAAATAAATGTCCATACGCATTAAAAGAACAAATTATAATATGTAATATTTTTATGTCACACTACAAACCAAATACATTCCCTTTTAAAATTGGTCTTAACTCTTAGCTAATTTGCTTTAGCTTTTTTATGCAAAATCAGAGTAAAATTAAATGATAATAAAGGTTTTACTTTTTATGACAGTTTCCTTTCTAAATTTTTTTCTTAACAACAGAATCAGAGTAAAATTGACATTTGTTGATTTTTTTTATTGTAAAAAGCGTTTAATAGATGGATCCAAAGACAGTGTGAAACTTATTCGAACTTATTCGAACTTAACTCAAAACTTTTTTCAAAATTTTATATTTTAACAAATTTTGTTTACAGTCACGTGTATTAAATTCATTTCATATTAATATTTAAATGTGTGTTTATGTTAAACGAGTCGCCATAAGCTTGTATTATATGGACAACATTAGATCAAGGTGGTGGCGGCTGTAGCTGTATTCAGTCAACGGTAGCACCCTCAATCTTAGCTGTGAAATAATCCTTGATGATGAGACGCTATTGCTTCCTTTAAAAAACAAGCCTTCATATAACTATGTGTGGGCTTTAATCTTCAAGAAAGACAGGGCGTCACAGGATCAAGGAATATGCAACCGGCTAGATTATTGGCAACTACAGTTTTGTTTTGTTTCAGCAAATTTTTGTAAAAATTTGCTATTTACTTTTTAATTTACTTTTATTTCCTCTCTTCTATCATAAAATATTGACCTATGTCATATTTTGTCAGTGATAGGATTTTTTGTTTAGTTATCCATTCCTTAACATAAATATAAAAAAAAAAACAAAAAAAGAAAGATTTACATCCATCAACACCTCTGAACGTATGTTGTTGTGGGACCTTGGTCTTAAAAGGTTTTTATGTGTTATTGTGACACATATTGTAATTCCTACTACACAACACATTTTATTAAAAAAAAAAATATATGTTAAACAACATTAGATCAAATCATTTTTTTGAGGTTATGTCTACTAGGTTCAGCGTAAATAAGCAAAAGTGGTATTCGCAATTTTTTTTCACGAACAGCGATCTACCGCATCGCGTTGATTAATATCTTGTTTTTCTTTATAAATTTTTACAGTAAAACTAAAACCATCTGTTTTCAAACGTTACTTTGATTCAAATGAAATTTTCCCTACTATTCAAATCACATGTTACATCATTAATTATATATTTATTTAATTCATGAATTAACTTATCTACACTGTACTTTTTTCAACTTGTAATTTCAATTTTTTCATTTTTAATTTAGACTAGTTTTTGTTCTTATATTTGCGTTACATGGTGATCACTTAGGTCTTTGTTTTGTATCACATTACACTTATATTTATACGAATTTGTTAGAACCAGATCGATTAAAGACCGAATACTTGACGTTTCTCTTGTTTAGGTGTCCACTACTTGTTTTATGCCCGGTTTCTTCATACCTCCGAATAACTATCTTCCAAATAAAGATGTTCGTCAGATAATTAAAAATTGATTTTCTTCACTAAAACCTCTGGTCACATATCTAACAGACAGCTATTCTGTATAGGGTTGTACTTATCAATATTATCGACACTAAATAAAGGTGTTATGTTAGTTTATTTTCAATAAATACTTGTCAAATGTGAGAATTTTAAAACTAATAATAAAGGAATTAATAAAATAAAACAAACATAAATAACATTTAGAGTGTTATAAACTAAATCATTTCAAAAACATTAACTGCAATACCTCAAATCCAGTCTTCAGGAGCTCAAGTGTAAGAGCTTAATTTTTCCTCTGTTGTTGATGTTATAGCGTCGACTATCAGAACTTATCGTCTGACATTGTATTAATTCAGGAACACTGTTTGGGGGACCATCTTTGCCGAGACTTTGACTCGTATTTTTTTTTAGAAAACTCAGAAAATGCCATTTTAATATTTTTAAGACTGGCTAGACTAGCTTAGTTCTCTAGGGTATAATATGATTATTTTTAAAGGGCGAAGAAGTCCTTAGAAGCTTCTAGGATTGTTTTCAGAAACTCTGAAAATGCGACATATTTACAATCGATACTGCAACCACAATACAACTGAGAAATTTATTTTAAAATGAACAAGCCAAATAAAGATTCGTGAAAGAATTAAATTCTTAAGAAAGACTACACAAATACTTATGTAAATCTAATTAAGCATTATAAATAAGACTTTTCCAAATTCACATTAATTCATGTAAACAGAATGATTGTAAACAGGTTTTTTCATGTTGGTAAAATTTTTTCTATAGAGTAGTCTATGTCATTTTTTTGAAAGTTCATTTTCATGTGGTTTATCATTGAACGTGGTAAAATATTTTCAATTTTTTATTAATTTAATAATATTTTTTAACAAAATGTAATTTTAATTGGATTCACTTTTTAGATCCTGAAGATGGATTTTAAGAATCCGAAATATATTGAGATTAAATAGTAAAATTATTTAAAATTTTTATTCGTGAACTAAGGAGGCAAGACAACAAAAACACTACGTGTGTCTTTCAATTTATTTTTACTTTCCTTCGTCCCAAGGTTCCGAATTCCAGATTTACTGAAACATTTATTTTGATGCATTATAACATTAAATCCATTCTCAGAATCTTTTCCATGTTTTAATTGCAAATATTGCAAATTTACCTAAATCTGAATTTAAACGGTTCCCATGTTACGTTTTTGTAAATATTGCTAAAACACAACATAACATTCTGGATTAAAATAAACTTTAATCAAATTACGGTTTTCTTTTGTTTTTCTATTAACTTTTCTCTGTCTAAGATTCAGTCGTCTGAAATTAGATCTATTTTTTTATGTAAATCCTGGAATTCAACGTTTTCGGCAAAAAAATGAAATTTAAAATCGTGGGCTTTAGTTTTTTTAAGATCGACGTGGAATAAAACCAAATGTAGATCTAGACAGTCGGATAATAACTCCTGACCAGTATGGTCAGGAGGTTTTGCACGTTTCTTTTGGTTAAAATTGTGAAAAAAAATTTGTTTTTTGTAACACATGCGTAAAAAATATTCAATTTTGTACTAGAATAGAATAAAAGAAAAAACCACTTTTCCGCACATATGACCACAAAATATTTTGTAAGCCTGGACCGTAACGCCGCCTGCATATGAGATTTGTAGTTAAATCTACCCATATATCTATCTATATATAATATTTTTATAGCACTAAAATATCAAAATAATAATTTAAATAACTTAACATATAGTAAAAACAACTTAAAAACCTTGCATCATTTGAATTGCAAGAAAAAACTATTTATTTAGGTTTTCAAAGTTTACAATTTTGACAGCTCTTATTGGATTCGTATGTGTTGTTTTAGTTGGATTCTTATGTTTATATTTTCGAGCTAGTATAATTTACAACTATTACAACGAAGATAGCGCACTTTAATTATTTAACAAGCTTAAATTTGTTTAAAACTTTTTTAAATAAATGATTAAACGAACAATTAAATAAATATTTATAAATTTTACGCACTTGTTACAAAAAATAGTGTGTATTACTAGTGCGAATGCGTTTTCCAAACGCGAGTTATTTGCCGCACGCCATGCGTGCGGCAAACTAGCTCTTGTTTGGAAAACGCATTCGAACTAGTAATACCATCTACTATAGTTGTTGTGACGGAAATTAATTTAATTTTTAATAGATTACTTTTCATATAATGTAAAGAAAATAATTAAATTATACGATATTATCTTAAATGCTTAAAATAATAATAGAAAAAAAAGATAATTTCTGCTAAATGGTTTTATTATATTAAATTAAATGGTTTCAGTTGTTTCAATTTAAATAGTAATAATAACAAGTGTAAAAATGATTTATGATTGAGTAGTCACATAATTATATTTGTTTCGTCCATAATAATACAAAGGATAGTATTGTATTACCGTCTTTGTTTCTTATTGGTGGTTTCTGGCCACAAATAAAAAATCCAAGCTACAAAGGATAGTGTTTTTTGATTTGTCGTTTATGATATAGTTTTTAACAACTGTATCATAAAACTGGTCCTTAGAATGTATTATTTACAATCGTGTAGTAGTTTTTATTAAAAAAAACCACTACCAAGTAATTGACCAAAATTTTCTTTTTTCAATTTTTTATTTTCCAAATATTGCGAGGTTAATATGACCGTGGACAGTGGACTGATGGTGTTTGGATGGTGGATGGTGTTTTAAGTGTTGACAGAGATTCAAAAAAGTATTGAATTAACATCTCGATTGAAAATGTTTTTGGAAATTGATTTTATAAAATATATTTATAAAAATAAAAAGAATAGTGTTAAAGAAAAAAATAATTTCGGTTGACTGTTTTAAGTTATATTTGTGTGGTTCGTATACAATTTGGATTATGTGTACGCCCATCGTATTGCTGCAGCTGGATTTAATAAAACAAAGAACGAAAAAAAATAAATATCCAAATGATGTCGGATGGCATTCGTCACTTCGGTGGTGGGCTTCTTTGTCACTGATGCTACTGATTTGAATGACAAATTAATATGATTATCACATTGAGAATCAGCAGAAGGAGTAGAACCAGAAGAACCGGTGAGTGTAGTTCTTTGCTAAGATTCTTCATGATGTTTAATTTAAATTTTGTTTAGGATAAATAACTTTTATTTAAGTACATACAAGATCACTCGCGTCTTATAAATTCAGTATGTTTTTGTGAATAGGGATCGCTTGGTGGATAGGGCTGGTGGTCTATCTCTTATCCGGTTTTTGTTTATATCGCTCACCAACTAGGACACTCTGACTGCCGAACAACCCTATGGCCCCAAATGACTGAGCGAAGTCGATTGAGCGATTTCGGAGTTCAGTCACAGTGACAATTCTCCAGCATTAGTATGTGCAATTTCCTCTCTCATCTGGGGGACTAGGTTGCACTGCTGATCGTTACAGAGTGTTTCCTTTTAAGTATAGCTATAATTTTTATATCACTTGCTTTCAAAATCTCATTTTATAAAGCAACAATTATATCATCACCTTTCAATTCTTCAGATAAACGAAAGATTCTCAATCTAGGATTTAGTTCAGCGGGAGTTTTTATGTTATAATGTGTGCCTGGTTTCTCAACAGCTAGTTTTTAATTTTTCCTTATCTTTTTTTTGAGCGGCAATTGAAAAATATTATTCTACTATTTGACACTATTTGGGTTCACATACTGACCCATAATAGATATTTCTGTAAGATCGATATGGGAGATAATATCGATTCTAGTTTTACAGCTTTCTTGTGCCACTTTTGGTTGTACAAGAATTACTTGTTTTGGTTGAGATTTGACTAATTCCGACAAAGAAAGCGAGGTTAATTTTGAGCTACAATCCACTTATGTACGTTTAATTTCATTTACTTTGACGTCAATACTGTTATTTGTTACAGAAGTAATTTTTTTAAGCTCGTTTGTCCTATTTTCTGAAATTATATATTTTGCCTCAAAAACCTTCAAATTTTTTGAAGATTTCTGTTCCGTAATGATAACTTTTGATTCATTAATTGACGTTGAAATCTTTTCTAAGCTTTCAAACATTATAAAGTCTCCTCATATTTCTGACAATCATAAGACACAAATTTTGCATAAACACATTCCTTGAATATTTTGCTCCATTTATCAAAATTACAATCAATACACTGGAGATGAAATGCCTTTTTACATTTACCATAACATTACCATTCTCTAGAATCTACAGTCTTTTTGCATTTCTCGCAATCCGGCATCGTTGAATTTTAATTATAATTGTTTTGACTTAAATATTATTTATAACCAACAAACAAACAAGAACAGCTTGAAAAACAATATATGTTTCACAAAAAAAATGTTTACTGCCCTGAATTTATAATTGTATTATTAATTAATTATGTTTATAAAAATAATTGTTTTCGAATGAAAAACAAACTTGCAGATAGATAAACTCGAAACAAGATTTTACAACAATGTCACTGCAACAGATTTTTGTTTAGAATTTTCATTATACCATTAATTGTTTTTTCATAATTTTATTAAAGAAACTTAATAATTAAGTATTAATTTATAACAAAATTCAATTTGACCAGCATATATCGTTCTTTACTATTTTTAAATAATTTATTTAGTTTGAGCACAATTCTATACACATCTATTCACTCAGAAGTTTGCAACCTGACGACAGGGTGATGTCAACGAATTCTAATATCTAAATATACAACATTAAAACCTCATTTCCAGACCTTGCTGATTTCCCGGGCTTTTTACCCTAAACAACTCTTCAGCAACTAAAGTAACCAATGGGTAACACTTGCACAAAAGTGGAACATTATAAATTTCAATGTAAATTACTAGATGTTTGGTAGTAGCGGGTGGCGCTTTCAAGAACTTTTACTATACACAAATGATCACACTCTTAGATTAGCATACAATATAAATCAAGTCCGTTTCTTATTATTTATTTATTTTATTTACATGGACATTTTAATTGAACATGAACGTTATATAATATAATATAATATAATGATATGATATTTGCTTAGTTTTCCTTTCTTAACAAATAAACTACGTTCATCTACACCTCAGAAATCTGAACCCAATTTATTTTATAACATAGGTCTTAAGCATCTCTTTATTATTATGACAAATATTGTTATTTCTATTACACAACACCTTTTATTGAAAAAACAAATGGAAAAAGGACCTCCACAAAAGTTATATAATATAAAATCATATTAGACCTAACCTCAATACTTAATCAATTTCCTTTTAAATATTTTCTTTATTCTGAGTTAATTTTCCATATCTCTTAACTCAAACCAATAAAATTCCACAGTAGACATAGTTTCCGTTTCTGTCGCTTTGTTATTGTAATTTACTTCAAAACAAAAACATTAAATAATGACAGAATACGATATCGAGTTTATTCCGATTAAGATACTACAAGAAGATAGATTTAATTCTTCCTATATTCTATTGTTTTCTTAAAACGGAGCTTTATTGATAAGTATATTTGAATTTGTGATGTGATGAGAATAGAAGATAAACAACAGAATATGATTATGTTCGTGTAGAAACTATTGATTTTTTCGTTATAAATTAAAATTGTCTCGGAACAAGAGTTGTTAGTTGTTTTTGTTTCTCTCAGAATTAAGTTATAATATTGTTTACATAAATTGAATTTTAGGTTAACAATTTATTATGTCTGGGCTTTTAAACCAATCAAAATTTGAGTGTGAGTTGAGTGATGTTATGATTGTATTTAAACGACCTTTTTATGTATAAATTTGTTTAACACTGGATTAAGTTATTGCCCTGTCCAAAATAAATATAAAATACGATTCAGGTTCAGTCACCTCAGTCAAACAGAAAAAGAACGTTTTGTTTATGTTAGATCGGTGGTTCTTATTTTTTTAGCTAACGGTACCCCTAAAAACTTCAAACAATATACTCGCATCCCTTGCCAAAAAAGTGAAGTTATAGATAAATAAGAAACAAAGACTACGCATAAGTTTTTAGGGTTCCGTTTTTTATACGGAGAGTAAAACGTGTTTTTCACATTATTTCGATTTTCTCGATTACTATAAATCCAATGAACCTGAAATTTAGCATGCGTATAAAACTAAGTTGTCCACACAAAATGAGGAGTTGAAAAATAAATAAAATGGTTTTCGTTTGGTGAGGACTTTGAGATGTGGGGCGTTTGAGAAAATACATTTTTATATCGAGTCAAGTAGGGTATTATATGAAAGGGCTTCACTTCAGTATTTCTAAAAAATGTATTTTGGAATTTTACACCCCACTATTTTTTGTGTAATTTTCCTCGATTAGCTCCGAGCCGAAGTAATCGAAAATCTTAAAATATATTTTGCATGATAGAAAAATTAGTTAGTTTTGAAATAAACATATAGTAAAGTACCAAATACTAATAATTATATTTATTAAGGGGGAGGAATTTAAAACCGATTCAAGTGGGGTATCATTTGAAAGAACACCAAAATTAAGAAAGAGCACAATTTTTTTTAGAATTTTGCGATTCACCGTTTTTAAATTATTCTAAAAAAAGTGTAACAAAAAGTTAGAACTCCCCCCCTCCCCCCCCCCCCTATCCGTTTCTTCGTTGAAACTAAAAATTTGAAAAAATTCATAGAGATAGGAAATTTTATAAACCTTTAACGAAAAATACTGCGAAGCCTCAAGTGATTTTATTTCTATGTATTTAGGGGATGGGAGTGGGGAAGGGTGAAAAAAATGTTTTTGGCTCGCATGAGTGGGGTATCATTTGAAAAAATTCCAAAATTACAAAACATTACAATTTTTTTTAGAATTTTGCAATGCACCGTTTTTGCATTATTCTAAAAAAAGTGCAACAAAAAGTTGGTCCCCCTATACGTTTCGTCGTTGAAAAACAGAAAATAAACATTACAATTTTTTTACAATCTTTCGATGCACAGTTTTTGAATTATTGTCAAAAAAGTCCTATTTTTAGTGTTAACACCACTCAACCCCTAAATTTCATCGTTGATTAACAGAATTGTCGTTCCTTAGCTACCATAAACAGCTATGGATAACATTTAACCTAAAGTAATATTTTTGATATCATTTCGATCAATTTAGATGAGATTGACATTTACTATTGATATCTACGATGAACCATTTATTTTTGATGTGTCTATAGTCTGGCAATATAAACCCTTTACAACACAACTTTATGTTAATTATTTTGATATTGTTTTCATTTCATTCCCGGAACCCTTGACGAGCGAATTTTATTCGCACTTGTCTGACTTTTTTTTTATTTAGGTCCATAACATAGTTTTAAAAAAATGGATTTCAAAAGTAAACATCAGTTATTTCTGTCTTAATTACAATAAAAATCTTAATCGCTTTTGAAATATTATCTGAAATAATAAATATGAATGGCTTTTTCTTCTTGCACTTGTATTCCATTTTCCGTGACATTTTAAGTCTAGGAAAGGAAACAAAGGAGGGTTAAGGCGAGGTACATGCACTGCAAGACTTCATCACTGCATCTAAAAAAAATTTAATATCGCTTGTTCGAGCAGGCGAACATTTGTAGACTCTCCAAGTCAAATGCGCGATGTGAAACAAAAAACCACATATTCAATCGAGATAACGTCATTCCAATGACATTAAAACGCAAATTCAAAAAATTAGAAAATATACCAAACGACGTGAAAGTATTATCTATCGGAAATTTCTCATTGCTGTATCATTATCCTTATTTCCTTGTTTGGATAAGAAACACTATATAAAGGAAATTAAGAATTTTTTCTTGAATAGCAACTCAATTTTTCCTTCAATTCACTATGGCTAAACTTTATTTTTTGTTGTGTTGCATTGATTTTTAATGGTTTGATGTTTTTTAGGATCTGTTACTCTTGGCAAATGAATGTATTTTAAATTTTTGTACAATGCCGAGATCTTGTCTATGTGATGTCGAAGCTTATTAATTTTTCTGTATTTGAGTATTGGCGTTTTAAACACTTGTGTGATCTAAAGAGAGAACTAGAAGGTGTGACCTTCGGGATCACTCCTAAAACTTCCCGTTAATTTTTAATGTAAAAAACTACATATGTATACAAACCAAAATCCAATAAAATCGCTTTATCAGAATTTTCAAATAAACAGTAGTTCAGAAGACCCATCTAACCCTTCACTGCACACTGAGTTAACTCTTGATGTGTTTGTGACTTATATACATACCACAATTTCGCTAAAATCTCAGATCCGTTCAACAGTTATGGTCAATGACCTTTATAGCATTATTCATTCTCATGGTATTTGAAACAGTTGAATTTCAGTTTTTGAATACTATTAAAAATTAAATAAACCGATTTTCAGTAGATAGAACTGATTAGATCGGTTGGTATCAAAATTAGTCAAAACAAGACAATTATTACAAAATTTATTTCATTGGATTTCAGAAAGCAAAGGTCAATTTCTAGTCTCCCAATTTTTGTGTCAAATTTTGAAAAAAACTCAGATCTTTCATATTTGTGTTAACGATAGATACGTTTGTGGATCACCTACATACCAAAGTTACATCAAAATCTCGTACGTTTGCTTTAAAATATAATCCTTAATTTTTTAACTTCCTCAAATTCTCCAAAAATGAATTATCAATTTTTTATTAAGATTTAGATATCATTAGGTGATGTCCTGACAACCAATATGGTTTGTCAACGGCCTTGGCTCAACCATTGGCCCTAATGGCTCAACCATTATTCATTCTCGTTTTGTTTGAAGAAGATAATTTTCAGGATTGTTTAATCCACCAAAAATCGAATGAACTGATTTTGGTAGAAAATCACCTGGTTCTAGGTAACGCAAAAATACACCGATTTTTATTTAAAAAATATCCAATTTATCCCATTATCGAAAAAACGCAAGAAAATGTTGGTCTTCCAACAACGATAAACACATACAGACTGGTAGCTTAAAAAAAACTGCAAATCAGTATTCGCCGTTGCTGTTTCCTTTTTTACTCTTTTTCGAACTTCGAACAGCAATTCCGTTTTGTTTTTATTTGTTCGTGCCTTTGTCACATTTTTTACTATTTTCCTTTTTATCCATTTAATTTTCAATTGGTAGCTTTTCCCGCTTTGGTTTTGGCCATATTAAATTATGTTTAAACTTGGTTTTAATTCGTTGCTGATAATTTTGGTTTATTATGGTATAATCCACATGCTTTGAGAACATAGGTAAATTTTATTTAAACGAATATTTTGCAATGTCAACGTCAACGGAATGTCTTGCAATGTCAACGTCAATGTCTTGTCAACGTCAATGTCAACGTTTTGGAGATCTGCAAAACCTTCTCGGCAAATCCGTACGCCATAAATCTGTTACCTATATATTTCAGTTTTTTCAGCAATCCTTCAGGCCTCCAGACAAAAAATAACCAGGAACTTATCCAATCAGACAATACAACGGGTTTCTGTTGGCGGAGTAATAGTATTGAGGGACCAAGTGTTACTTTCGTATTGCCAATTACAAGCGTAGTTATATTTTTCTTATCATTTAATATAAACAGTTTCATCGCATTTATATTCGGTTGTTCCTGAGTATGTGGTTGTTTGGTTAAACCAGATCCTAATTTTGCCTTTTTTGACTTGCGCACGATTTAGTACCTCTAAGTGCCTTTCGAAAGGTGTATAGAGTAGTAATTCCAAAGATAGACGACCGGTCTGCAGCTCATTTGCTATTGAACAGTGCGGCCAACCACGTTGGACATCTACAGAGATGGGTCTCACACTAGAAATTGTGCAGGAACTGCACTCTACTTCAGATATGAAAATCTTGGGCTGAAGAGGATGAAACAGTCCTTCACATTGTGTGAATAATAATAAATGGACGTTGTTTCCTTGTTGAAACATCACAATAAATAAATTTATCAGAGTGAAAGGGTAGAGGAAACTATTGGAATTTAAGCGTCGTGCTGTTTTTCAAAAGTAGGTCCTTCAACTCTGAATCATTACTTTGAGCATCAGCAATTGCCGAGTTATCGATGCGCTCAGGTAGTTGGATTTGATCAATGCATGACAAAGCGTCAGCAACAACATTGTCAATTCTAGAACTATGTCGTATATCAAATCAGCAGTAAACTGGCTCATAAAATCCAGATGTCTTATAGATTGTTTAGGACAAGCTTTGTTTGAATTTTGGGACAGTGTTAAACTAAAGGTTTGTGATCCGTGAATAGGATAAAATTTCGCCCTTCTAGAAGGTAAAGAAAGTGTTTAATAGCCAAATAAGCTGACAAAAGTTCACGAACATAAGCGCTGTAGCTCTGTTGAGTTTCGGTTAGCCCTACCGAAAATAAAA
This sequence comes from Diogma glabrata, assembly GCA_963693315.1. Taxonomy (NCBI): domain Eukaryota; kingdom Metazoa; phylum Arthropoda; class Insecta; order Diptera; family Cylindrotomidae; genus Diogma; species Diogma glabrata. The sequence goes on along the minus strand of OY856186.1, from coordinate 83,880,368 downwards.
TGAGAGGCTGCCATAAATCGAGAACCAGTTGTTGAATAACTGCACCAACTGCTTTTTCGGCAGCGTCGACCAAAATGGTGCGTATAATTCTATAATTCTAGAGAAGGATGAGCAAATATTGTTTCATCGCTGAGTTGCTTTCTACAATTGAAAAAAGCTTGAAGAGATGATTCCGAACAGTTGATGTGGTGGTGGTGGTTTGTCGTTCTTTTAACAAATCGTATGAAATGGCTTAATCACCGGCAGCATGGGGAAAGAAACGTCGATAGAAATTGATCATTCAATGAAATCAACGGAGTTGCTTGAACATTTAAATAGTGGTCAATTCTAAAATAACATCCACTTGTTCTTTTGTTGGTTTAATTCCGTTAGAATCGATGTCTTAGTTTAAGATGTCCTAAGTGTTCGATATAGAACTCAGATGCGACAAGAAGGTCATCTTTGTAGACGAAGCAGGAATCTAAACGACGTAAAATGGTGTACATATGGGTGAACTTGAAAAGTTCAAATGGTGTAGAGATAGCTGTCTTAGAAATATCAGACGGTAAGCTTGCACTAGGTCAATAATCGAGAAAAAAGTGCCACCGGCACCGGCAAAAATCCTGAAAAGAAGGAATGTTGTATTTGTCGGAGGCTGTGACTTTATTTAAGCCGCGGTAATCACCGCAAACATAAATACCACCTGTTTTCTTTTCGTCCAAGAGGACTAGACCATTGACTATACTAGAGGGTCTACAGAAATTCAGCTTTTTCAGCTTTAAGTTTATCAGTTGCTAGTTTGTCAGTTTTGCGGACACTGGAGTCTAGTTGTTATTATCAAATGTATAACATTGTGTTTGTTTCACAGCTGACGAGAATCTCCAGTCAAAGATGAATTGTTTGTACTCGTGGAATAACTTGTTAATTTTACGAGAAAATTTATTATTGATAAGAACTGAGTGTAGGATAGGAGCTATCTCAACAACAGCTGTTGTGAAAATGTAAGAAAGTGAGTCGATAATTCATTTCGGTTTGCTATCAACCAGAATACCGTATTTGTCAAAAAAGTCATTTATCGGAACAAACGATAGTAGAGCTAAACCCAGCATTTAAGTTTCTGTTTCGTTAGTAGAGACCGTAGTAGAATTTGCTGCACTAAGAGTGCAGCTTGGTTTCACACTGAGCTTCTGAGTAGCTGGAATCACCTATACCTTGGCATTGGTATCGATAAGAAATTAAAGATTTGTAATATAGTATCATAAACCATCAAACGGTAATTATGAAGACGGTCGCCACATTTCGCTGGCGAGCCACTTAGTTTTTTGAATTGGTAGGGAAACAAAAATAACGCTAAGATGGCTTTTATAATATTTAGCTAAATTTCGATAGTTGAAATTCCAACTTTTTATTCTAAAGTTCTAAGTTTATAAATTGCTGTTGCTACTTTGAGATTTCAAAATTTAGTTTTGCAGAGTTATCAATTGAATTTTTGAGGTGCTTCGAAGGTTGTGCAACTTTGAAAATTGATGGAGACATCAAAGCAATGAAAACAGCATCTGCAGTGACGGCTTCAACGTCAAGAAGGTTGATATTAGGTGCGATAATGGTTTTCGCGTGAGGATAAAGTTGGACGCTCCATATAACTTTCAGTTTCATCAGTAAAATCAGTAAAATGGTTTATCACCAAGATCCATCCCACGGAGCACGGTACGCATGCCGTCAGTGTTAGATTTACCTAACCGAGTGAGAGTCGCTTGTTGTATTGAAGCGTATAGACGATCGGGATCAGGATGTGCAATGACATCGCTAACAAGTTGGGTAACAAGTTACCCTAACGGGCAAATACGCGACAAAATTCCAACATCACTTCGAACTTCGAACATCACATAGATTTGGTGAATTTAATTATTCATCACAGAATTTACACTTGTATTTGAACGATAGAATAGAATAAAATTCTAAAAATCCCATGAATTCGATGAAGATTCTATACTTTGATTATGCATATTTTAAAAGTGAAATTTAAAATAAAATAAATAAAAAAAATTTCCTATCATGAGTTTGAAAAATTAATTTAATAATCGAAAAGCTAATATATCTTAATTTTAATTTCATAATAGCATATTATTTAATTAGGAGCTAAAGTACGTTTAAATTTTTTATAAATATAAAATTAATACATCAATTTATAAATATGATTTTTTATCGTCATAGTTACTTCCAAAAAACATTCAAATTTGTATAAATAAAAAATTTTATCTAAACAAGCAGCCTTACAATTCAAAATTTCATATTCCAATCAAAATATTTGTTCGTTTTTGTTGTCAAAGTTATACAATTTGTTTGGAAAAATAACATATATCGTAAATATTTGGAAAGAAACGGCAAATTTTTCTGCCGCCATATAAATATGAAAGTTATTTCACTGACGCCGTAAAAAAAAGAAAAAATTGCAATTCTTTACAGCCGGTTTGATTATAACTAAAAAATAAGACTTTAACCTTATCCTAAGCGGCTGTAAAGTTCAAAGTTTACAGCCGTTTGCCGAAACACCACTTTTTCGTTAAACTTTACTTTACCACTACCGCTAAGGAGAATGTTAAAGTTTTACTTTTTTTACGTATAATCAAAGCGGCTGTAAAGTAAGGTCATTCTTATTTTTTTTACGGCGGCAAATGTTTACGATATTTGTTATTTTTTTTTTTCAAACAAATTGTGTAACTATGACAACAAAAAATAACAAATAGTTTGATTGGATAATGAAGTTTTGAGCTATTGTATAACTATGACAACAAAAATAACAACTATTTTGATTAGATTATGAAATTTTGAATTGAAAGACCGCTTTGATAAAAGTTTTATTTATACAAATTTAAATGTTTTTTTCTTTTATGGAAGTAACTATGATGATAAAAAATCATATTTATAAAAATGTTGATGTATTAATTTCACATTTATAAAAAATTTAAACGTTTGCCGAAAAATAGTATATTTAATTCGGAGCTAAAGTGACTTTTTGGGTTTCGTCTATAATTGTCAAACTATAGATTCAACACAAAAAGTAGCACTTTAACTTCTAATTAAATAATTAGACTAAACTAAACTTCTAATTAAACATACTATTATTAAAAATCAATTTAAATCTTTAGTTTAAACGTACGTTACAAACTGACGTGCAAGCATTCTGTTTTTGTTAACACAAAATCATAAATCATAGCCCGCTTGACCGGCGCCGCGCCATATGCAAAAAACACACATATGCAAAAAAATGGATTAATATTTTGATTAAATTTCTTTTGAACTTTTTATATGGAGTTTTACATTTTAAGATCGATAAATATTTTTTTTTATTGAGTTTTAATTCCAAATTGGCGCTATAAGTTCACGATTTTTTCTGTGCTAAAAAACAAGCGGACATACAATATCGTGGGTTTTGATTAACAAGTGCATTTCATGTACAAGTTCACACATATTACTAAACATATTTCATCTTCAACATTTTAATTTCTTTGAAACTTATTTAAAGTTTTTGTTTATTTTTCTTGCACCACCAAATCCCACAACGTTATATTATATAAAAAAACTTGCAATTTATTATTTGAGAAAAAATTTGAAATGAAAATATTGAAAAATGCAGATAAATTGTTAATGTCTCACTTATACAAAGATTAGTTATTTGGTTTGATTTATTCTTCAAAATCAATTTGAATTTTTATTCCATTCAAGATTTATAAGCTTTTTGTTTTCTTTTTCAACCAATTTGATAAGAGTTTAATAAACGAAATTTTTTAAATTAGAAACGAATCGTTTATTAATTGAAAAATTATAAAATTTTTGAAAAAATTATAAATTTATTCAAAGTTTATTAGCAAATAAAATTAAACTTTTACAAATTGTTTAATTCGATTTGAAAGAAAAACACACCAAGTGAGTATACCGATTATTAATAATTTTAATTTATTTGTTTTAAACGCGTTAAACAGTTATATGCTTTTGAGATATCCTTCAGTGTTATTTGTCGCAAAACGATTTTCAGCTTATCAAGTTACGTGAATATCTTCTTCATATAAAACTTAAACAATAATCATATATGTACAGCATAATTTAGTCTCGTTTTCATTCTGTTTTCTTTCTTTTATTTTATGTGAAAAGAAAGTTTTTCGTTATATTTTTTGTTTAATGTCAAAGAGATTTATGTCTTTAAGGAAAAATTGAGATAAACGTAAAATCAAGTTAGGAAACATGTTTATGTTAAAGAATGCATAAGACTGTAAATGATTTTCATGAATGATTTAAAAAATAAAGTATGCCTTCCGTTTGTGAATAATATCTATAGATGTCACATCAATTTATTGTAGTTAATACTTGAGGACAATTTGATTAGGATTTATGATTGTATTTATGTAAGAACAACACAATAAAATATTTATGTAAATAAAAGCAGTTGAAAAATGAGCTTAGTGAAATTTAAGTATGTTTAGGGTTGTATGTGTCCGTAAACTATTTCCAAATTTAAGAAGTTTGATTTGATTTTGTTTTTTTAGGTAGATTTCATATAAAAATCTACCTATTGCAATGGGCATCATCTCGGAATTTCGGAAAAATTTTGGTGCCAAACGACTATATATGATAAGCGGAGACGGAAAAACAAAAAAAAAAATTATAAATATATATATATATATATATATATATATATATATATATATATATATATATATATATATATATATATATATATATATATATATATATATATATATATATATATATATATATATATATATAAATATATAGATATAAATATACATATATATATATATATATATATATATATATATATATATATATATATATATATATATATATATATATATATATATATATATATATATATATATATATATATATATATATATATATATATATATATATGTGTGTATATATATATATATATATACATATATATATATATATATATATATATATATATATATATATATATATATATATATATATATATATATGTATATATATATATATATATATATATATATATATATATATATATATATATATATATATATATATATATATATATTAGACTGGTCGTTAAAAACTAAATTTTCCGAGACGCCCCCCAGAAAAATTCTTTGTGGTCAAAAAACCATAACGGCTTTATTTTTTTTTTTTTTAAGTGAAAAGAACACGTGCCGCAAAATCATCGAAGTTTATTTTTTGATAAAATTGTTAATATCTCATAAAATATGCAGATGTCAAAAAAAATCACTTAATCATTTTTGCAGGAAATTTAATTTTCTACAAAAAAGGTCCAAATCATTTTTTTCCTAAAACCTATATTTCTGATGATATTTTGAAATAAAACTTGAAATTCTTCGAAACTCGTAAAACCAAATGATGAAAATTTCGACGAAAAAGTACTAATTTTGATTTTTTTTGTCACGATTATTTTTTATACATTTCATTCTATAGTATAAGAAGAAAATTAGGAGTTTTTCGTCATCTTTATTTTTTATGTTTTTTAAAAATTACGAAAACTTACAAGTTCATTTTCAAAATATCATGAGAACTATACGTTTTCGGGAAAAAATGACATGCACCTTTTTTGTAGAGAATTAAATTTCCTTCAAAAATGGTTATGTGATTTTTTTTGACATCTGCATATTTTATGAGATATTTGAAAAAATTTACGAAATTTTCAAAAAATCAACTTCAACGATTTTGCGGCACGTGTTCTTTTGGTTTAAAAAAAGAAAAAATAATGCCGTTGTGGTTTTTTGACCACAAAGAATTTTTCTAGGGGGCGTCTCGGAAAATTTAGTTTTTAACGACCAGTCTAATATATATATATATATAATATATATATATATATATATATATATATATATATATATATATATATATATATATATATATATATAAATATATATATATATATATATATATATATATATATATATATATATATATATATATATATATATATATATATATATATATATATATATATATATATATATATATATATATATATATATATATATATATATATATATATATATATATATATATATATATATATATATATATATATATATATATATATATATATATATATATATATATATATATATATATATATATATATATATATATATATATATATATATATATATATATATATATATATATAACGATATGAGGTATAACGGAATTTAGCGGCACTCTCACGGTCGAATTTTTCGACCTACACCAAAACAATTTTCTGTGTATGTTTCGGCAAATAATGTCTTGGACAAGTTCGTTAACTGGCCATATCCGGGTACTGGTTAAGCGGCTTGAGCCTAAGTCGAATAATCTAGGGCGATATAACTTCCGTTTGAATCATAATATTTTAATAATATTTAAAAATATTGAATATTTGAACCTTTTTTTATCATTTTTATCCAGATGACAATCTTGGCATTTCAGGTTCCTCAAAAATCAGCTGTTTTAAAAATTTACTAAGCTTTGCTGTCCTTGATCTAGCTGAAAATGGCCAAACTCATATTTGAAAACTTTTTCTCACGTATATAAAATATAAATCTTTCCAAAATTAAAAAAAAATTGTTCAAGTCTAAAGGTTGAGACCCTAGAGCTGTTGAAATGAAAACAAACGCAAAAGGCAATGCTTTCATCAGGTTTCAGTTTATGTTATTTATATTCATTTTAACTTTTAAGCATATTTTTAAGCATACTTTACTTTTAAGCATACTTTTAAACTAACGCCTCAAAAAATTTCAGCTTTCTAACCTAAAAGGTTCCATTTTTGTAAGCATTATAATGCACCCCTTGCAAGAAAAATATCAAGCCATTTAATACCATAGAAAAATTATCAAAATCTCTTTTGTTTTTATTTTTTTTACTAAGTAACCGTTTGAAAAAGATTAAATAAGAACAAAAAAACACAACAACAAAAGATGATTTTGAAATAAAATTGTTTGATAATGTTTGATTATAAATTATGTGTGATGGTATAATTGTAGTTGTGACGTAGTTCATTTGATCTTTGGTGGATTTAATATGTTATTAAAAGCAGTTTAAACCAACTTAAATAAAACTGTTCCGAAATTGTATTGATGGAGTTAGTTTGGATAATGTATTTTTCATAATTTCTCTCTAAAAAGTACACTTTGCTTTAATTGTCCAGCGTTGCGAAAGCTGTCAATATCAAAGCAGTTTAGATATAGTACATTTCGTAACAAGTGGAGAAAGTAAGTTATTTCAGCATTGGTGAAAGTTTGTGCACGAGCGATAGCGAGTGCAAACAATTCACCAATTCTGAAATAACTTACTTTCTCCACGAGTTACGAACAGTGCTTTTCATAATTTCTCATCACTCAAGTCACTTTCCCATCACTCAAGTCACTTGTAGGATCTTCCATTTGTGTTTTGTTTCTGTTTCTGCTCTGAATCAATTTACAAGGAAGTTGAACAATGAACTGAAATAGTTTGTTTGACAGGAATCACTCGCGTACTTTGATTTAAAAAAGAAAATTTGAGGCCAAAACTTCAGCAGTTACGATAAGTAATTGACAGTGGTTACGATATGAACTTATCTAAACTGCTTTGATATTGACAGCTTTCGCAACGCTGGACAGTTAAAGCAAAGTGTACTTTTTAGAGAGAAATTATGAAAAGTTCATATCGTAACCGCTGTCAATTACTTATCGTAACTGCTGAAGTTTTGGCCTCAAATTTTCTTTTTTAAATCAAAGTACGCGAGTGATTCCTGTCAAACAAACTATTTCAGTTCATTGTTCAACTTCCTTGTAAATTGATTCAGAGCAGAAACAGAAACAAAACACAAATGGAAGATCCTACAAGTGACTTGAGTGATGGTGGACCTAATGAATTTGGTGAAGCTGCTGCAAATATTCATTTAGAGCTTCTACCGGACAAGTCTAGAGACAAATATATAGCAACATACAACACGTTTTGCTCTTGGATGAAAGAGAAAAAAGCTCAATCACCGTCGGAAAATGTTTTACTGGTTTATTTTAAAGAGTTATCACAAAAGTATGCCCCCAACACGTTGTGGTCAATTTGGTCTATGCTACGCTGCACTATTGATTTATACCAAAACATGAAAATCGAAGGATATCAAAAGCTGAAATCTTTTCTTCGCAAAAAGAACGATGGGTATGAACCAAAAAAGGCCAGAGTTTTTAGTCCAGAAGACTTGGGTCGCTTTCTAAATGAAGCCCCAGACGAAACGAATCTTTTGTTAAAGGTAATTGTAGTACGTATCTAAATTCTAAGCGCCCCTAAATTTTTTTTTTTTCAGAGAAATTATGAAAAGCACTGTCCGTAACTCGTGGAGAAAGTAAGTTATTTCAGAATTGGTGAATTGTTTGCACTCGCTATCGCTCGTGCACAAACTTTCACCAATGCTGAAATAACTTACTTTCTCTACTTGTTACGAAATGTACTATAATTTGATTCAATAATTTTTTTTGAATTATTAAATTTTTTATTTAAACTAACTTTACTTAAATTTTTTATTTAAACTAATCTGACTTATCTAATTTTATTTGGACACAAAACCGTCTGACCCCGAAATCTACCTATTTCTAGCGGGGATTTGGGATTTTTTTTATTTTTAATCACTAAACGAAACTATTTTAATTAACAGATTTGTTACAAACCCCTTTATAAGATAAACTATTGTTTGAATGCTTTTTTAGACGATCTTATTGGGTGGTAAATAGTTACATGAAGTTATATTGTGTAGTTATTTTCTCATAGCTAGGGCTAGATTTACAATCTTGACCACCTTGAGCCAATGCAGATCTGCCGCCTCCTTCCCTCCCCATAAAAAGTTTAATAAAAATTGGATAACATATTCAAATAAAATATGTAAGCCTGTAATCGTTAAACCAAAACCAAACCAAACTTGATATAGTTGGACTGTGCAAATTAGGTAAAAATTAACCGATTGTCAAACAAAATGCAAAATTCTTAAATTTTTCTAGGATATTGTTGAACTTTTGAAGAAAGTTTCATTTTTTCATGTTGTAATATTCACTTGAAAATTTTTTGAATTTAGAATAAAGTTGATTTTTGATTTCATTATAATTTTTGGAATCTTGGAAAAAGCCTGAATTTTTTATTTTATTATAACTTTTTGAAATCAATTCAATTAATTCAATCGGGACTCTTTTTGTTTCGAAAACAATTAAATTAAGTATTTGTATGACATGAAATTAGTCCCTGTGCCCTCACCGCTTTCATCTGATGATTACCACATATTTTATTCTTCGTGAGGCACCTGTCCTTGACGAGTCTGAAGACTTTTGTTTTGTTCCATTTTCCTTGATTCAGCTGCTTTTTTGTTCGGCAAGCTCCGAAAATGTTGATTGCCGGATCTTGTAAATTTGCAACCACAATTTTTTTTTTAAATATGGGAGGTGGAAATTTGTTTTAGAATACGAATTATTTAATTTACAATAATGATTTTAACATCGATTTTCAGAATTGTGTGTGTGTTTTAAAATTTGTGTTTTAACTCAGACTATCTTCACTGAAAGAACAAATTCGGTCACTACAGCCTCTTTTGTGCCAACCGAATGTTTTCTGCCACAATAACCTCAAACTCGGTTGTCCTTTCTTTAAAATCACATTTGAAGAAACATCAACCAAATTTGAGGTTATTGTGACAGAAAACATTCGGTTGGCACAAAAGCGGTTGTTGTGAACGAAATTTTTCTTTCAGTGCTATCATTGATTTTTGCTATTTTTTTATCGAGGTTATATGTGTCCAGGGGGTAGCAGAATCCAAAATTCGACGTCCACGCCGTGCTGCCTGGGTAATGCTGACAGACTAAGGTTTTTGTATCAGAGACAAGCAGGGTAAAGACTGCTTAGTCAATGACGCTACATCACGGCGAATTGGTGCCTTAAAACCAATGCGATCCAAGCGTCTGTCATCTATGTAAGGGGTGGCTGGGACCGGGCGTCTGTCTTCAAGCGAATCAAGCGGCTCGCTATACAAACGTGTAAAAAGGTTGTTTCCGATAACCTTAAGATGCAGAACGGACCCATTCACGACAATTTGGGTTGGGCCTAGGATTAACATTAACACCCTAACCCTGGAAAAAAAAACTATATTTTTGAATTTAGAAATCAGAGAAAGAATAACAGAAATGGACAGAACAACAGAATTTTACCTTGACCTGAAAATGAACCAGACTTCCGAATCGGAACGTAGAATGTGCGAACCATGAGCGTTCCTGATGCTCTTATAAGTCTAGAAACAGATGCATGACATAGATATCATAGCTCTGCAAGAAATTAGACAGCCAATGATCGGAAAACAAGATTTGGATAGTCGCTCTTTCTATACTGGCCATCCATCTCGACGAGAATTTGGAACTGGTTTTCTTGTAAGTGCACTCATACAAGAAGCCGTGTTGAAATTCATCCCGGTCAATGAGAGGATCTGCTACCTAAGGGTACGCGGTGCATACAACAATATTTCTCTCATTGCCGTGCATGCACCTACTGAAGCTAATTCTGTATTCTAAACGACGACAAAAGCTATTCTAAATTATTTAGCATACATAATTTGACAGCACATAAAAGCAAAATCGAAAATAAATTTAATTAGAACGATTTATTTAATTTGATCAATTAAAGAGTTTTCAAAACTATTTTCTTCATTTTAAATTATTATATTAATTTTTTTACGGAAAAGAAGTTTTATTCCTTAAAATCATTTAGTAAACAAGCATGACACTGACAAATCAAATTAGATTTTTTTATGAAAAAAAAATTTCAAATAAGTCACATCTTTAGGTTACTTATTCAAATAAGTAAGTCTCCACAAATAAGTTTCAAATAAGTTTTGGTTTAGAATACAGCCTAAGACCGCCGACGAAAAGGATACTTTCTACATAGCACTGGAAGAAGTTATGAAACAAACACCATCATACGACCACATTATGGTTTTGGTGACTTTAACGGACAGGCTGGAAGAGATAACAGCCTGCATTTGAATTCGAATGATAATGGTGAAAGAATGACTGAGTTTGCATTGTTAAATAATTTGAGAATTTCCACTACTTTCTTTCCGCATCGATCGATTCATAAGCAGACTTGAGTCTCATCGAATAGAAATACTCGAAATAAAATTGATCACGTGCTAGTAAGAGCACGTTTCATTTCGAGTGTTCTAGATGGGCGATCCTTTAGAAGTGCATACATTGAAAGTGATCATTTCCTTGTATGTGCAACGATAAGGTTCCACTTCCCAAATCCAGGCATTCCAAAATTTAATCAACGGAAATATTTTAATATCTCATCACTAAAGAATGCTGAAACAGAAGAGAGATATCAAAACCATATTGCCGAAACATTGGAGAAATCTGAAACCATTAATGAAGACGTCGATAAGTCATGGTATTTGCTCAAAGATGCTGTTTTAAGCGCTGTTGAGGGAATACTTGGACGACCACCAACCACTCTAAAGGGCCATGAATGGATCAAACACGTCTTGACGCTATTAAATACAATATAGATTACTATCTACAAGGACGAAAATGTCTCCTTCGTGGCACCAGCGGACCTGGTGCCACGAAGGAGAACTATAAACTGACAAGACAACCCGTTACAAAGCTAAGTATACGAAGGAAGAGAGAATGGAAGAGACAGTGTGAGGAGATTGAATACTTTAAAAAGGAACATCAATCGCTTCAACAGGTTAAAACCTTAAATATGGGACCTCAAACTAGATCGACTGCTATTCAAAACGAAGATTGGGAGCTACAAATAGACCTTAAAAATATATTAGATACTTGGGCCGCTTATTTTGAGATTCTTCTTAGCTTAAGTGATCAACAACAAGTCGGACGACGAGCAAAGCTTATTCGTGCATCAAAGATACATGCAGACGAACCCACCAAAGTGGAATTGGAAGCAGAACTGTCAAAATAAATGCAATAAAGCACCTGGTATCGACGATATAACATCCGAAATGATTGTAAATGGTGCTGAAACTCTATCCTTAAGATCTTTTGAACTTGTTCAAATGATTTGGCGTACTGAAACCATGTCACAGGACTGGAAATCAGCTATGCCGATTCCAATCCATAAAAAAGGTAATCGCTTACAATGTGCAAACTACAGAAGAATCAGTCTTCTCTGCACAGCATATAAGACAACTGCTTGCAAAATATCAGTGTGGCTTCCGAAAAGGCCGAGGACCATCGATGCACTTTTTTCGATAAGGATGATTTTGGAACAGTATCGAGAGTTGAACATACCTGTGTACCAGCTTTTCATTGATTTCAGGCAGGCCTATGACTTTCTCGAAGCTAGAGACTCTATGATCTTTTCTGGTATCAATGGTAATTCCTGGTACTGGTAAATGCAAAATGACAGTACAGAACTTTCAATGCTGTGTTCGAGTGGAGCACGCAATATTAAAGTTCTTTTAAGTCGACTCCAGGTTAAGACAAGGTGATGCTATTTCTCCTATACTTTTTAATTTAACCTTGGAACATATGTGCAGTCAAAAGAAACTATCGAGTAACAACAATATCTTGTCAATAAACGTAGTACAGAAGATCGCATACGCTGATGATGTTGTCATCCGCCGGCCGTACGGCCGTATCAAAAAAAGTACTTTAGTAACCCAGGGAATGGGTGGCCGCAAGGTAGAATACGACTACAATAGGAGACGGACGTAATAAACAACCTTAAAAAATCGGCTGCCAAGGTGAATATTCGAAGCAGATTACCTTGGCAACGCTCCTACATGGAGAATTAACGCCACAAAAAAAAAATATGTGTCCAGGCGGTATAATTTTTTTTTTCATATTTAACCAACTTTGGAGTTATCTAATTCTGATATTTTTTTAAATTGAACTATAGTATAGAAATTCAATTAAATTTCATACGCATAAAATGTCTATTTTGTCTAAATGGCATGAAATCCAATTGAGACTTTATTGCGAATCATGGTGTGGTTGGAAACCAGAGTTGTTCTTTCTGAATTTTTATTTATTCTCTGTTCTTTCGTTTTTTTTCTTCTGCATACTTATCTCTTCCTTTACATATTCCAACTTCCATCTTCTTTTCTCGTTTTAGTAATCAATCGCTGGCTTAGCTTAATTTCTCAGCTCGAATAGCATAGAATGGTTAATTACTGTATCATTTTTATCTTGGTTGCAATTCCCGCTATCCCTTCAACTATTACAAATATTTCAGTTCAAATTTTTTTTGTTAACAGGTCTGCAGTATTTAATGTACCCATTAGCCAGCGTGGTGGATTATATGTTCCCCATTTGGCCAGAGCTAGCCTCAAATCGATTCAGCTCAGATCCTTCGCGCATAAACCAGATTTTAATCATCAAGTACTCCGATACGGAGTATCCTAACCGTGGTGGTTACAAAACGTCCCTCTCACTCTGCCGGGCTCACTTCCTCACCTTCCCCTTCCACCTGTGAAGAAGCTTGGAAGCTCGACGGGTGAGAGGGGGTGAAACAAGGAGGTTACATAGAAACTTCTTGGAGTGTACTAGTCCCTCTCTGCTTCTCCATAATTTAGCATTTTGTTCTTGTTCCCATGTTTGGATTGTGCTTTTGAGCGAACTCTTGGCCATTCCGAAGCATGGTTCCGGTCCAAAAAACTTTTTATTGGTACCTTGCTTTGCTAAAACGTCAGCGATAGCATTTCCTTGTATTCCTGTGTGGCTAAGTGCCCACACAAGTGTTACTATATTATTGCAGGAGATTTTTAATAGATTTTGGTAGCATTCCCATACCAGTTTTGAATCAAAGCACGTAGATTTTAGTGCCAGGAGTGCTGCTTAGCTGTCAGAGATAATATATATTTCAATACTTTGGTATTTTCTTTCAGCGCATAGCAAAGCGCAACTGCAAATGGCAAAAATTTCGGCTTGAAATATGGTTGTTGCCTAAAGCAGCCGTTTGTTTTGTTCTAGGTCCAAATGCTCCTGCTCCCGTGCCCATATTGGTTCGAGAACCATTTGTGTACCAGATGCTGGCGTTATGTGGCAGTGACCGTATGTAGTTTTTAATACGATCTCTGGCCAATATTTCGACATCAAAGTGCCTGTCTAAATCTATTGTTTTTGGCATACAATCCGAAATATGGTATGTATGCAGTTCAGCTTGTAATTCAGAAAGGATTTTAAGATGTCCGGTTAGATTACCCGGCTTAAACCCTTCTATGAACTGAAGTCTATGAACGCTCAACACCGCTACAGATTTAACATGTAGGTGCAATCGAGAAAGCTTTAGAAGAATAAGTCACACAAGCCTTTGTATTTTTGTAAACATATTTTGAGCAGTTATTTGGCGTGTTTTAGGCCACCAAACTAAAGCTGCATATGTTAGAATTGATTTTATAATGCTTTGGTGCAACCAAGGTTTCATTTTTGGGCTGAACCCCGTGTTTTCCCAAACAGGTTTCTGCATGTGAAGAAAAAATTATTTGCCTTATCGGAGATGTATTTCAGGTGTGAGTTCCAGGTTAGTTTGCTATCCAGGATCACACCCAAATATCTAACCTCTTTTGATGTTTGAATTGGATCGCTGTTTAGAACAGGAGAAATGAAATTAATGTTTCTCCTGTTTGTGAAAACGACAATGCTTGTTTTTCGAAGAAAAAGGAAAGGAAAATGTTCCAACTAGGAAATTAAAATTCCACCTTGTTCCCAAAAGTACAGCCCGGGCGTATCAGTTTGTTTCCTTCGTGCCCTAGCACAATAATTCTCTCTTTAAATCGTCTCATCTTCGATTGGACTACGGGTGGAGTATGTGGCGATAACTTTAAAATTAAATTTAAATAAATAATGTAACTAAGAAGTTGTTAGCGGAATAATTTTAATTTATATAAATTGAAAAGTTAAAAGTTTTTTTTTCTGCCGACGTTTTTTAATACAATTCAAAATGCAATTTATATTCATTTTGTGTGTAAAATCATCAGCATCCGAAAGTGAAACATTTAGATTTATTTAGAATTAAAGATTGAGACTATTGAGTTACTGGAAATAGTAAAAGAGCCCAGCAAAACTATTTGATTTATACACATCAGTACTAAATATATCAAAGAGCAAAATTTATTTGTAAATCTTCATTGGCGCTAAAGGATATTTAATAATTGGCAATAAATATTCCGATACAAATTTTAACCTCATACATACACGTATTAAAACTAATTGAGGAATAAAATTGTGTGTAAGATTTACCAATCTGTTTAAAAAAAACAAAATTTAACAACTCAACTGGCTTCAACATCTTCATCAAATCCATCAACTAAATCGAACAACTATCAAATGCTCTTCCAAATGATATCTCACATGACTGAGTGTTAAAAGGTGTTTTTCTCCCTTCTCTTTCCCACCCCCTTAATAAATATGATTATGAATATTTTACACTTCGCTCTATTTTTCGTTAGAACGTTACCACTTTTTTTATATTTCCAATGACTTTTGAAGTTTCTATCTATAAAAAGGTTTCGAAATCAGAACTAAGTGGGGAAAAAAACATTAAACTATTATCCTATTGTATTCAAAAAACTGTGTTATGAAAAACACTTTAAACACATTTTTAAGGGATACTGAAGTCAAGGCCTTGCATATGAAGTCCTTGAAGGCCTTGCCGTACAAACGAAAACAACGTGATTTTTTTGGCATCCGTCATCTTGCGGGGATTGGTTAATTTTATACGCATTTCAAGTTTCAGGTCCATTGGATTTATAGTTCAAAAGATAATGGAGATAATGAGCAAAACAGGTCGTGCTCTCCGGTCTCCCGAATAGTGTTCCGTATAAACTAAGGATTGCGATACCGGTCCCGGGATCCCAACACATTTTCATCATCCCGCAATCTCGTGATTGCTGCAAAAAATCCCGGGATTTCGGGATCGTCATTTGCCGGTATTAAAGAATGGAAACACGGAATCCTGTTGTTCTTTTTTGTTGATTTGTCATTTTCTATTTTTGGTCTACGGGTATGAAAATGGGATATGAGTTAACGTGAGATCATATACCACTTGCAATAGCAGTGGAATACCACTTTCCAAGATACATATGTTAGAGATGCTGGTGGATTAACTCTATTCAGTTAACGGAAGCAGTCTCAATCTTCCTCCTCTTTATCATGAAATATTGGTCTATGCCTTTGCAGGTTTTCAGTTTGTATACTGTGTAAGCTAGAATATCAAAGCAACCCATTAGTTCCCGAGTTGACGAATGTCTCAATAACTAGCATAAAAGTTAGGCGAACCAAAACCTAAAGAGTATTTTATCATTTGTAGTATAGCAACGCTGCAGTCTTACTCTGACATTCGATAACCTTCGTTTTACACCCAATTTCGATAGTCTTCGTTTATTTGGTACTCTGAAATTCGTAGACGAATAAACGCTATCGAACATTTTATTTGACATATAAAATTTTAGATAGCGCCACAATAATTTCCTAAATTATTTTATAACGTTATTGTGTTTGAATTTTTTGTATCGTTTTTATATTCGCCTACATTTTCTGGTCGTTTTTAAATTCGAAAAAAAGAGCTAATTTTTTTTCTTCCTAAATATTAAGTATAATATTGAATAATGTTGTTTATATAGTATTTTTTTTTTTTTTTTTTTAATAAAATGTGTTGTGTAATAGGGTTTAGAATATGTGTCACAACAACACATAAATACCTTTTAAGACCTAGGTCTAGACCTGGGTCCCACAACAACTGGCGTTCTTAGGTGTAGATTAACGCTTTTTTTAAACATCTGTGGGTTGAAGCCACCCGAGACTAAGTGTTCCGGCAAACTATTCCATTTGTACGCAGTTCGGACAAAGAAGTCTCTCTGCGATCTGCCAGTATGACAGCGCGGGATCTTTACCGTTTCACTGGTTGCGGCAGCCGATTGCTGAGTGGAACGGGGGTAAGAATAAGTTTGAGGCATGATGCCGCTGATTTCATCTGAGCACTGCTGATGACGATATTTGTAAAAAACAACGAGGTCAGCAACAGTGCGACGATGTTGTAGGGAATCAAGTTTTGATGTCAAAGTTCGATCACCTACAATTCGTATAGCTCGCTTTTGAACAGAGTCCAAGAGGGCCAAGATGGAAACAGAGGCAGCACCCCAAACTTGACAGCAGTACTCCATACAGGGACGAATATAGGACTTATAAACATGGAGCAATTGGTATACAGTGAAAAATTTTTTGCATCTATTTAGGAGGCCGAGTTTTTTAGACGCGCTTTTTGCCATCGCCATTACATGATCGTTCCAGAGTAGGTCATTTGAAACTGTGACACCCAATAAACGAATGTTTTTACATTCACCTATTGGTTCATCACACATACTAAATAAAATATCTTTGGGGAACTCGGTCTTTAATCTGGAAACAATCAACAGCTGTGTTTTGGTGGAGTTGAAATTGACAAGGTTTTGGTCACCCCAGTCGGCGACTTTATTCAGGTCTTTGTTCACGTTTATGGCAGCGTCTCTCCGGGCAGGATTAATTCGTTCGTGCATTTTACCTTTTGAAGGAAGGGGCTCGAACGACTTGTGCAGAGTACTATCATCTGCAAAACTATTTATTGGGTTGCTGGTGATTTTCAACAATTCGTTGATATAAATCAAAAATAGGGTTGGGGACAATACTGAGCCTTGGGGTACACCAGCGTTAATTAGTTTAGACTCAGAAGAGTATCCGTCTAAGGTTACCGAAATGTATCGGTCGGATAGAAAATTTTGAATCAGCTTCACAACATTGGGATGAAAACCGTACGCAACGAGCTTGTTGATTAAGTTGGCATGCCAGACTCGATCGAATGCCTTGGAGATGTCTAAAGCGATAACGTTTGTTTCACCACCTTTATCAAGTATGCTGTTCCAACAATGCGCTACATAGTTTAATAGATCAGTAGTTGATCTTTTGTTTCGAAAACCGTATTGGCTGTCGGATATTAAATGATTTTCTTCCAGAAATTTTGAAATATGTGTATTAATATAATGCTCATAGACTTTGGATAGGACCGATAGTAAAGCTATTGGCCTATAATTTGAGATATCGGATTTTGGTCCCTTTTTCGGGACGGGCTGGACATTTGCCAACTTCCAGCACGAGGGAAATATACCAGCTTTGTAGGATTGGTAGAATATTTCAGTTAAAGTTGGTGCAAGTTCTTTGGAAAAGGTTTTTAAAATAATGGGTGGAATATTGTCCATTCCTGATGCTTTGTTGATGTTTAACCCCTTTAAAAGTTTAGCGACTATTTTGGGTTTGAAGTGAAGTTCATTCATATTAACTCCTGAAGACTGGATTTGGGGTATTTCTTTAGGAGTTTCCAAAACAGTGGAGTTCAGAGCAAAGCGTTCAGCGAACAAGTTAGCTTTTCTTGCGGGATCATTGACGATTAAATCACCATCAATAATAGGGAGAATAGAAAATTTTGTACCAGAATTTAAAGAATTTATGGCACTGTAGAAACTCTTGTCAGAAACAGACATAGACGTAAGTTTTGAGGCTTTCGCTTTGTCAATTTCGGACTTTTCGTTTGAGATAATCTGATTAGATATTTTGTTGGCCTTTAGATATTGGGATCGATTAGTGGGAGTTTTGTTATGAATCCAAATATTAAATGATCTACGTTTGTTTCTAAGTGCCGTTTTGGCAGCTTTCGAATACAAGTATTTTTGTTTGGGTTTTACTATGGAGAAAGGGACAAATTTATTGATAGCAAATTGGATGGTTTCTGTAAAGTTTTGAGCAGAAACATTTACATTGTCAGTGTAAAAACAATGACGGTCGAAAGGGAAACCATGGAAAAAATTTTGAAGACCACTCTTATCCATTTTTGAGTAGTGAAATATTTTACGGGGTTTGGGAGCTGTAGTTTTAAGTAAATCAGTTTTGATAACTGATGAGATTAAATAATGATCAGAATTTCCAATACTACCTTTCGCAACATCGACACTCGTAATATCTGGCCTTGTGGTAAGATAGAGATCTAGTAGAAAACTATTATCACCGCCATTACGGGGAGTGAAAGTCGGGCTTTTAACAATTTGGAATAGGCCCTGAGACGCGGCAAAAATTTCTGCCAGTTTTCCACTATTGTCAACATCGTCCGTCGATTTGGAGAATTCCAACCATGATTTGTTGTGGACGTTGAAGTCACCGGTAACGATAACTTCACAATTAGGGGACTTTGCTCTAATTTCGTCCATAATTTTTGTCAGTATATTAAAAAAGTTTGGGTTACGTTTGTTGGGGTACCGGTATAAAGCTATTGTAAAAAAAGTCATTTCTGGAAGACAAATCTTTAAAACCATTGTATTGAAGCCGTCACCGTGTAGTTCAAAATTTGGAAAGCGCGTGTACGCAACACTCTCATGAATGAATGCGCATACGCCCTGATGGAGTTTGAAAGCTGATTCGAGCCTATATTTGGAATTAAGCGATTCTATAAAGAGAAAATTTTCAGAAACTTGTTCGGTTTGTCGTGCTCAAGATGATGTTGCACGTGGTCATGGTTAGCGTTCAATCCGCAGATGTTTTGAACATGTATTTTAAAATTTTTTATTGATTCATATATGTTTTGTCCCTGCAAATTCCGTGGACATGCCGCTTTATGGGCGGGTGGATTGCGCAAATTTGCTTTACCACTTCCAGACTTTTTTTTTTCGGTTGTACTGCCATATATATATCAAAATGTTTATTTTATTTTTTTGTGTTTTATTTTAAAATGCATAACTAAGTAAAAAATCCTATCATACTATAAAATATGACATATGCCAATATTTCATGATCAGATGAAGAAATAATAACAAAACAATAAGTGAAAAACAAATTGTGAGAAATTTGCAGAAAACAAAACAAAACTAAATGCCAATAATCCAGCTGATGCAGCGCACCCCAGACGCACCGCCCACCACCTCAATCGAGGCACAAAGCCCACACATAACTACTTGTTGGTTCGATTCCTCGGAAGAGCTAATGAGCGGTACCGCTACGGAACGCTGCCCAGCTAAGACTGGAAGTGCTGCCGTTGACTAATTAAAGTTCGTCCGCCAGCACCCTAAGATATCATCTTGGCTAATGACATCTCCTGCCATTGCCAGTGGTATGTGATATCTCACGCTAGCTCATATGTCAATGGCAGGGACTGGAGTACGCAGGGTAGTCAGACCCGTAGATCAACATTGATCATAATCGATCAAAATCGAACCCTCCTGCGGTAGTATTGGTAAAAGAAACATTTTATGAATTTGCGAAATATTTTTTTATTGTTAGGTCTATTTAAAAAAAAAAAATACAACAACACAACAATTTGCAATTTAATTGGAATTTTTTAGCAAATAATCTAACAATATTATTTTATACACGCAATAAAAAACAAACATTTTCAAATTAATCAACAACATTGACATTATTTACCAATAGAAAACTGACATTTGACATATTTAATACAAAATGTAGTAGATTTTTTATATTTCACTGTTGACAACACTTACTAAAAATTAAAATTGTAGTAAAAATTTTCTTGACTTATCGAATGCTAGAGTATGAAATTTTAGTTTGGTCGAAAAGAACTATCGTTTTTAAAACGAAGGCTATCGAATGTGAGAGTAAGGCCCCTGCTTTTGTTGATGGTACATCGAACACATTTATTTTTTCAAGTCGAAGCTTCATTGAAGTTTTTGTTAAAGATTATTTAACGTTACATGGAGCAGCAAACATGGTTTAGTATAGAAAAGCAATTATAAGTATATGAACTGCAACGCAGTATTAATTTATGCTTAATACCTATACAAAACCTTTTTGGTCAGAACGCAACAAGATAAAATAATAAACTAATCACCGTAATTGGGAGAAAGAAATTAAAATATTTAAGCAAAGCCGACATGGAGGGCAGGACCAGATCCGCAGTGAATATATAATAATTTATTGATCATTCGACCAAGAAGTGTGGAATCGGAACAGGCTTTTTCAGCCTTTGGAAATATTATTTCCAAATTAACAAACTGGTTTGACAATAAATCAGTTGACGAGTTATGTTTTCTAAAATCCTTTTTCATAAGCCATTCGAAAATGTAAGGCACTGGTTTTTATTTATGTAATATTATTAAAGTTTTATTTTTGTAAAATATTGAGGCATTTACAAATTTATTAAAACCAAATGTTTAAGACTAAATTTAGTAAAACTATAACTATTGGAAAACCCATAATTTAAATTAAGATATTCACATCTGCTAACACCTCAATAAACATTTTTTCTTTTTGTTTTGTTTTACAACCATTTTTATGATTCTTAATATTTATAAAACAATAAATTAAGCATCATTTATAATTATTTTTGTTTTATCTTTAAGGGGTTTTTCCAAAAATATTAATATTATATACATACCTTTATTATATGAACTAACAATTTTTTTTGTCATATTTTTTCATTCCTTTAGAAATATTCGTACAGTTAAGAATAAATCCATAGTTGTTAAAGTTTTAAATAATTAAAAATAAAAAATCCAAAATTATTAAAATTATTTTCAAGACTTTATTTCTAACACTCACCTGTGAAGTAGTAAAATTCTTCACAGCCCGGTGCGAAAAACTTTCGTCACCGAATTTGACATGGTCCTTCGAGCCGGATAATAATATTATTATAATTATTAGAATCAGTGAAATTAGTTTGAACAATTCATAATCAGTGAAATTATCATACATAACAAAGTATCACTAAAACAAACAAAAAAAAAAAATAATTGTGTACATTCATAAAAAGTTATAGTTGAAAATATAAACAAGTGATTACGAGAAAAGAAATCATAGTGATAAATATAATATTATACAATAGTTTTTTATATCGAAAAGTGTTTAAGGCAACGATAATCGTTTTTCATCAGAACATAAGGTAAGCCAAACGAGTTACTTAACCTTTTTTCCTAAAACTATCCCATAATACATAATAAATTTTCGAAATCCAAGTTCAATATCAATTCTTTTTAAATCTTCTTCTCAAAATGGATATCGAGGCTGAACTCAAACTCCTCAATCGAAACCGTGGTGTGATAAAGGGTCAATTGACTAGGTTACTAAAAGGCATACAGAATACATTGAAAGAACTCAGTATTGAATCATTAGAAAAACACCGCGAAAATTTAGATAGCATTCAAAACTCATATTTAGATATCCAGAGTAAGATAGAGGAGTTAGATTTAGAAACCGATCAAAATGGCGAGAGACAAACCTTTGAAAACGCGTATTATGAGTGTTACGACCTCATAGCAGATAAAATGATAAAACTTAAAATTCCAGAATCTAGTTCAACCCAATTAAATCAGACAACGATCATGAGACAACAAATTAGCAATATTATTGGTAAAATTGAATTAAAACCATTCGATGGCAATCCTCGAGAATGGCAGAGCTTTCACGATACATTTAGAACACTTATACACGAAAACGGTGATTACCCTGCAGTGCAAAAATTTCATATATTGAAACAATCGCTAAAAGGTGACATTAGTTCGATTATAAGTGCGTTGAATGCGTCGGAAGAAAATTATCAAGTGGCATGGGAAATTCTAAAGAAACGGTGTAACAGACCACGGCAGATAATCCAATCTCACCTAGGTTGTTTACTCGATTTACCAGTTATCGATCGAGAATCCCCTATAAAGCTTCGTGCTTTGGTGGAAAAAGCAGAAATGCACGTAAACGCTTTAAAAGCATTAAAAGAACCTACCGATTCTTGGAACTCAATTCTAATTTATATAATTATTACAAAGTTAGACAAAAATACAAGAAGAACGTGGGATAGAACATTAGATAATGAAGACAAACCAACATTTGGAGATTTATTAACTTTTTTGAATAAGCAAGCACGGAGTGATGAACTAGATGATCTAGATAGAGCAACAGTGAAAGAAAGACGATACATAACACCAAGTCACAGTCACGCAGTTTTTGTAAATCCAAAATTAACATGTCCTATATGTGGAGCTAGCCATTCAATTTTCATGTGTGAAGAGTTCCTAAGACAAATTCCCAAAGATAGATACGAAACAGTTAAATCTGCCAAACTTTGTATAAATTGCTTAAGAAACAACCACCAACTTCTACAATGTAGAAGTAATATAAATTGCAAAGAATGTAATCTTAGGCATAATTCACTACTTCATTTTCCTAAAGAATCAGATCAATCTAATTGTCACGATTTAAACCCAGAAAATGTTGCTGAGGTAGTTCGAAACACTCTGACGTCATTCAATGATTCAGAGATTCTTTTAGGAACAGCACAAATAAAAATTATAGACAGATTTGGTAACGAGATTGTTTGTTGAGTACTCATAGATACTGGTTCTCAAGTAAATTTTATAACGGAGAAATTAGCAGATAAATTACAATTAACTAAAATTCAAAATAATACCCCGTTCTTCGGTCTTGGTGAAAATTCAACTATATCAAATTATGAAATAAATGCAAAAATAAAATCACGAGTAAGCACTTATGAAAGTAATGTGATTTTTGTAGCACTACCAAAAATAACAGGCAAATTACCATCTGTGACAATCAATAGAAATAGCTTTTCCGTACCTCCTAATATAGTATTAGCTGATCCACAATACAACGAATCTAAAGAAATAGATGCACTAATAGGGAATGTATTAGCTTATCGGTTATTTAGCATAGGACAATATCAACTTCCCAATTCTCGGATTCTCTTACAAAAAACTCAGTTGGGCTGGATAGTTACTGGAGAAGTTAATTTAAAACATCATATAGCAACCAATAAAAGTTTTCATGTAATATCTAAACTTGAACAAAAAGTAAACACATTCTGGGAAATCGAAGAAATCCCATCCAAAAAATATCTTTCTCCAGAAGAACAGCTGTGTGAATCTCACTATAAAGAAAATATACGCCGAAACCCAAACGGTAGTTATATAGTCAAACTACCATTCAACGAGCGAGTTGATCAGCTTGGAAATTCATATGATATGGCATTAAAACGTTTTTATTCTTTAGAGAAAAAATTGCATTTGAATCCAAAATTGAAAGATGAATATATAAGGTATCTAGATGAATATGAGCTTCTAGGTCATATGATAGATATAACACCAAATGACGAAAAAGGATCAGGGTGTTATTTACCGCATCACAGCGTTATCAAAGAGTCTAGTAAAACAACTAAGCTTCGTGTAGTTTTTGATGCATCTGCTAGAACATCAACTGGGGTATCATTAAACGATACGTTAATGACAGGTCCTAAACTACAAAGCGATTTGATTCATATCGTCCTTAAATTTAGGAAACATAAAATCATTTTCACTGCGGATATAGAAAAGATGTTCAGAATCATTCAAGTAGACAGTCAAGATGCGAAATTCTAGAAAATACTATGGCGGAAAGAACCTAACCAACACATAAAAACGTTTATGCTAACAACAGTAACTTTTGGGGAAACTTGTGCTTCATATTTAGCTAGTAGAACAATTCAAAAACTTGCTGAAGATGAGGTAAAAGATTTTCCTCTAGCGTCATCAAGAGAGGATTTTTACATTGATGATCTTGTCTCTGGTGCCAAAACCAGTACTGAAGCTAAGTATCTTAAAGGCCAATTAATAGCACTATTAAAACGAGGCTGTTTCAATTTACGCCAATGGATGTCTAATGATCCATCTCTACGAGACGATAAGCAGAATCAAGCAGAAATTTTAGATCTCTGCAGTGATCACGAAGACTCAAATAAAGTACTTGGAATTCAATGGAATCCAAATACAGACATGATCAAATATTCAGTAAATTTAGCAAGTGTCGGTAAAAAGACAACAAAACGAACAATTCTTTCTCAAATAGCGCAAATTTTTGATCCTCTTGGGTTGTTAGGTCCCGTAATAGTTGCGGCAAAATTAATAATGCAAGATTTGTGGAAAGAAACAGGATTAGGATGGGATCAAACGGTACCACAATACATATATACAAAATGGCATGATTATAAGAAAGAATTAGTTATGTTAAACGATTTCCAACTAGAACGGCAACTTTTTATACAAGATGAAATCAATATTCAATTGCATGGATTTTGTGATGCAAGTGAAAGTGCTTACGGTGCTTGCATATACATAAGATCAACCAACAAGTTAAACCAGCATAAAATTCAACTTCTTTGCTCGAAATCTCGAGTAGCTCCGCTCAAATCAAAGCTAACTATACCCAAATTAGAGTTATGTGCTGCTTTATTGTTAGTAAAGTTGTATGAAGTGGTTTTACAAGCTCTAAAATTAGAATTTGATGAAGTGGTTTTCTGGTCTGATTCTGAAATCACTCTTAATTGGATCAGTAAATCGCCTCACACACTGAAAACTTTTGTCGCAAATCGTGTATCGGAGATTCAATCCATCACAAATATTCATAACTGGTCTCATATTGCGACTCAAGAGAATCCTGCTGATGCCATTTCAAGAGGTCAAAACGCAGCATCTTTTCTTGAAAACAGTCAATGGTTGACAGGACCTACATGGTTGGCATTAGATAGAGAAAACTGGTCCATACAACCTGTGGAAATTATAGAGACGCCCGAACGACGAACTCAAATAGCGCTTGTAAATTACGAAGCTCCTACAGCAATATTTGAAAGGTTTTCGACCTTTACATCTGTTTTACACTTTGTTGCTTGCTGTTTGAGAATTATACAGTACGTAAAAACAAAAACCAAGACACTTGGCGAGCTAACTGTTAATGAAATAGAAATTGCACACAGACGAGTAATTCATATCATACAAGGAAAACATTTTAGAACAGAAATTAAAGATCTACGGGAGAAACACGAAGTTGGACGAAGAAGTAAAATTTTAAATTTATCCCCATTCATAGATGAGTTTGGTATATTACGTGTCGGTGGTCGCCTTAAGAATGCACCTATAGGCTATTCTCAAAAGCATCCCATTCTCTTGCCTAGTCATGATCATTTAACAACAATTTTAATTCGTCAGACACACGTCAAACATTGGCACGCTGGTTCACAGGCAACTTTAAACATAATTAGAAATCGTTATTGGATCGTTGACGGGAAGAACACAATAAGGCACATTATTCATAAATGTGTCATTTGTCGAAAAGCAAATCCTACTATACCCACATATATCATGGGAGATCTGCCAACAAGTCGTTTTAATAAAACACGTCCTTTTGTAAATGTCGGTATCGACTACTGTGGCCCGTTCTACATAAAAGAAAAAAAGTTAAGAAATCGAGTAAAAGTAAAGGTTTATGTAGCGGTATTTATTTGTCTCGCCACGAAAGCTATACATTTAGAGTTAGTTTCGGATCTAACAACTGACTCGTGTTTAGCATCGATTAAGCGTTTCTTTGCTAGACGTGGTAAAGCTAAAAATATTTATACAGATACCGGTACAAATTTTCTCGGCACTAAGAATGAAATACTGAAGTTACAAGCAACAATATACTCTGTAGAATATAATCAAAAAATTCAAAATACTTTGTCAGATGAAAATATCAATTGGCATTTTATACCACCACGAGCCCCTCATTTTGGAGGATTGTGGGAAGCCGGTGTAAAGTCATTCAAGCATCATTTATATCGTACTATAGGAGACTCATTGTTCACATACGAACAATTTAATACATTTATAATTGAAATTGAAGCGATATTGAATTCAAGGCCCCTAACACCCTTATCCAGTGATCCTAACGACCTTATTCCTTTGACACCCGCCCATTTCCCAATAGGTGACTCTTTGGCAGCATTACCGGAACACCATTTAATAACGTTATCATCAAATCGTTTATCACAATGGCAATTGATACAGAAAACTAGGCAACACTTTTGGAAAAGATGGCAAAAGGAATATTTGAACGAATTGCAAGTGAAAAGTAAATGGCACACTGGAAAAATTACTGGCATAGATATTGGAACATTAGTAGTTATAAAAGAGGATGGTATTCAACCAATGAATTGGAAGATGGGACGCGTGATAGCAGTTCACCAAGGCGATGATCAGATTATTCGAGTTGCAACAGTAAAAACAACTGATGGTGTATATAAAAGATGTATTAAGAAGCTTTGCCCTCTATTTTAATTAGTAATTTCCATAAGGTTTTAAATTAATTAAGTCATTAAAATGTAAAATTTATTTCGTTATTATTATTATTATAAATTGAATTTTTTAAATTTTAGTTTTATCAATAACTCAATTTAAACTCATTCATACAATATTAACTTTAAGAGCAATATGTATAACTATTTAATTATTAAACGTGATCGTTTAAGGCGGCCGATATGTAAAATATTGAGGCATTTACAAATTTATTAAAACCAAATGTTTAAGACTAAATTTAGTAAAACTATAACTATTGGAAAACCCATAATTTAAATTAAGATATTCACATCTGCTATCACCTCAATAAACATTTTTTCTTTTTGTTTTGTTTTACAACCATTTTTATGATTCTTAATATTTATAAAACAATAAATCAAGCATCATTTATAATTATTTTTGTTTTATCTTTAAGGGGTTTTTCCAAAAATATTAATATTATATACATACCTTTATTATATGAACTAACAATTTTTTTTGTCATATTTTTTCATTCCTTTAGAAATATTCGTACAGTTAAGAATAAATCCATAGTTGTTAAAGTTTTAAATAATTAAAAATAAAAAATCCAAAATTATTAAAATTATTTTCAAGACTTTATTTCTAACACTCACCTGTGAAGTAGTAAAATTCTTCACAGCCCGGTGCGAAAAACTTTCGTCACCGAATTTGACAATTTTGGTTCTTGAATTTTTATTTTTAAGAAGTTGAATTAGTAAGCTAATTTTGAAGTATGTATACTTTTCTACACTAAAAAATTAATAATGTGTTTTTAATCGGAAATTGTGTTCGAAAATATACGGGATTGCATATCGCTAGGCTCAACCACATTAAAAACGATCCCACAATAAATGAATCTATCCGGTTATTATTTCTCAAGATTTTAGCATAAAAAATTACATATTTATCTCAAAAACACCCTAACGCATGTGGTGAAAAGCTTGATTTTGGATTAAAGCTATATAAGTTGTACTTTTTTAAATATACCCAAGTTTCAAACCATTGAATTAAAGACACTCTTATTTAACGAAAAACGCATTTACAATGGATAAAGAAATTTATTTTATGTCATTACAAAATGAATCGGTTATTTGTACATATATTTCCTATGCTTTTTATATCGCTTGCTTAAAAGTTTTACCTAAAGACATCTATTTGTGTTGATGAACCATCATCAACACAAACAGATGTTTTTGCGTTAAATGCTTAGTTAAATAATAATTTCTTAATAACATATAGATATTGAATGGATTATAAGCTACTACATAGAATACCTGATATTATAAAAGAGAATAGACATTATTTAATTAGTTGTTAAACGGGTGTACAAATTTTATTCATATATTTGTTCATAGTGAGTTTGTATAACACTGGTACATTTTATTACCAATTACTTCAGTTTGAAAAATTAATTTGGTTGGTCGGTCTGTTGGCGTTCACAACCGAAAAATCTACAAAAAGGCTGGAGCGATTTCAAAAATTTATATTTCTAAAAATATGGTAGCTTAATGGTAAGAGCCGAAAGGACGATTTGTTCGATAACTGTACCGGAAATGTGTCAAAAAATCGTCGAGTATGTCAAAAAAGGAAATTTGTATATTTTTGGGTTAAAAAACGTACACTTTAAGTGATAACGAGTAGTAACCTTGAATGTGGAGAGATCTTGATGATCGGCATTGGTATGTGAGACCAGGAGCTTAATTATTTTATTATAAGTTTGTCAAAAAATACCGTTAAGTGTGTCAAAACAATGACTTTCAATTATTTTTTTAATAAAATTAATTATTTGTATGACATAAAATGTAATTTAATATGAAATTGGGCATGGAATGTGGTTCTATCTAGCTTCAACTACTCCCAACTATTAGGAACAGTTGTAAAATAGTAAGTGGTTGCATATTAAATGTCGTTCTTTTAACAAAAATTGTAATTATTAGGCAGAGGTTTTTGAATAATTTTTTGTGTGATACAACGACTTCTGAATTACAAGAATACATGCTTAGAAAATAAATTATTTTTGATTTTTTTATAATTTTTGCAATATTTTTGGAATTTTGAAAAAAGTTTCAATTTTTGCTTTTGTAATAATTTTTTTATCTTGTAGTTTTACAAAGAATTTTTTGTTTAATATACAACGCTGCCCAAGAGTTTAAACAATGTTCTCATAAAATTCTTTTGCCGAAAACTGTATAAAGATTCCAGTCCTTCATACTTTTGTTTTAACTTGAAGATACATCGGAGTTTGTTAAGTAAAACACTGAACCCAGAACCTATAGCAACTATTTAATTTTTATTTCTTTATGTATTATTTACTTACAATATATTTCTTTTAATTTTGTTTTAATTTTAATTCAGAAACTAATTTAAGTAATTCTCATCCCTAGCAAAAGTGTCAAAGATCAATCTAGTTATATCTTAAAGGGTTGAGTATTGATTTAATACCGATTAATTATTGTACCATTTATATTAACCTTAATTGATCTGCTTTCCTTTTTGGTACAGTTGTTAGCATGAGGATTAAATGATCTAAATGATCTGACTATCACTTATGTAACAAAACAAATTACTGATCCAGTTCAATCAAAGGCTGCACATTGCATTTTGAAAGGAAGATATATAAACGAAATTTTAATTTAATTTAGTTTATGCGTTTATTTTTACTTGACATTTTTAGTAGTTTAGGTCTATTGCTTTATCATATTCAAATTGGTTCAAATTCATTTTTGATCGACCTTAGAATTAGACTCCAGCGAAATTTCGAAAAATCTGACTCCAATTTTTCCACCAAAGAACAGTAAGAGCATTTGAAACTAATGTTCAAACCCGCATGCGACTATGATCTTGAAGTAAAAGTGACTAAATGTCTTTTGGGTTCTACAACGTTCACGTAGGAACGTAAAGAACCATCACGTATTTAGTTGTTGAAGATCGATGCAGAACACTACGCAATATTTCGGACTGCTAAATTATCATCACTGATTTATAGCAGATCAATACCAAGTCCAACTGTTGAAACAAATCAGTTTGTCCCAAAAACATCTATGGAAACTTCCTATATTTTAAAAAGGTGAGGCTATGCTTTTTGAAATCAACAGAAATAAGTTGTCACAATTCTTGGCGAGTGACAAACAAACTGAAAGGTGGGACCATAGCATGCACCGTGCTGAATTTTGATCATAATCGACCATCGGGTCTAGGAATGGCAGCATATTTTCGTTTTGTATGTAAAATTTGTGATTGTCGATTTATGACCAGTTTTACGTAGCAACCTATTTTGACTAATTTTGATTACATGGAGATCTAGAGCTTCCTGTCAGCATTATATGCTTTCCTGGTGAGTCTGATGATGGAATTGGTTTATTGTAAAGAAAACAGTTGTAAAAAAAACAATTATTGTAAAGAAAACAGTTTTTTTATTTCGAACCATGCATTGCGGTATGCTTTGAGCCTTAACGTACGTTGTCGTATAAGATCTATCCCACCGTATCTTTTTTTAATTATTTTCCGAATCTTGCGTTCATCTCACCAGTTATTGTCCCTTGTCTCCGTCGAATTTAGTAATCGATCCTTCGGTGTCTTGTACCCTTAACCTTATGCAGTTCTAGTCCTATATTTTTAATCTATTGACTTCTTTCTTTTATTAGCTAGGAACTTTTGCTTTTTGTTTTCTCTCCTTTTTAGTTGACAGCAAAGTTCGCTTACACTCAGTTTAGGCGTTTGTTTCAGATCGACAGAAAACATCATCTCAATTCTCCTACTTAAACATCAATACAAATCAAACAATCAAAAATATTATTACAGTAAAATGATTTAAAAAACATTAAATTGAAATATTTAATTATATTTAGATTTATTTGTAAAATAAAATAAAATATTAATTTGATTTAAGCTTTAAAATATTTACATTTATCACCCATCGCTCTCGTTTTAACAAAACACAATGAATCACTAGATTGCTATGATTACTTAGAAATTATTATATGAAACTATTTGGAAAATCACATAGCTAATTTGGTCGGAGAAAAAGTAAGTGTACAACTCGCACAGAGTTGACAGTTAATTTAATGTTAACAATTAATAATATGATACAATGTAACAATATATGTATCCTCAATTACAATAAATTCTTATTTAATATAATTAAATAGTTAAAATTACATATAGAATGAAATGAAAAATGTTTTTCGTAGCATTTCTAGTTACATGATTCAAAAAATTTTTCAAGCAAATTAGCTTTTTCTTGTACAAGAATACAAATATTTACATAACAAATCTTAGATTAATGTCATCGTTTGTTCCTAGTTTTAATTGAAAAAGATTTAAAATTTGATTTATTTTTTTTTCTCTATGTTTGCATTGCTAAGCTAATCAGTCCATTCTTCTGTTGTTTCTTCATTGAATAGATCACTTTCCGATGAGTCTAATTGTCATCTATGCCCAGATAGTCGACTTGTTAAAATTGAACCATTATGCGAGGTTGGTACACGAATGGTTGCTAGTTTCGATGAAACATTTGGTATAAGATTTTGGGTTGCAACTGGATGTTTGTCTAAGCACGAACAACAAATACGATCACAACGAATAAATAAAATTAGTCCTGAAACGAAATTTTCTTATTGAAATTGTAATTATAACTGTGAAACGTTTTTAAGAAGAGTTCATACCTGACACGAACCAAAACACTACAGCCGGCCATGAAACCTTTAACGAAAAACTTAGTAAAATACAACTTATAAAAACTGACATAACACATGTCAACGATGATGGAGAATAGTGTGAGTTCTGATATTTTGGGATCCAAATCAACAAAACGCTAATAATAAAATCTGCACTAGTTCCACAGATAATCAAAAAATTTGATTCCATAAATATTCCAAAAATTGCTATTCCAATTCCACACATAACCAAAATAACACCACAAATAGCAAATCTCCACGTCACATTAGTTGGTATTCGTACAATATTCTCCATAGGTCCAGCTGTTGATACTTTTACTTTTTGACGATATTCATCAACAATTGCGTCAATATCGGTTGAACTATCGGTATCAGTGTTGTCTTCTTTTGTTGATCCGATGTCCTCCATATCAGATTGTGTAGGTTCATTATCCGATAATATACTAGATTCAATATCGTTTTGTGGTTTGTTAGTGGCACTTTTTGGGGATGGCGGTTCACCTAATAATAACCATTCTCTTTCCACCTCTTCATCTTTTTGTTTTTTATTCACCTTTGATTTAGATTTTGGTATATTTTTAACAATCTGGTTTACGGATTGACTAGACCTATTGAAAAACTGCAGCGTTCCTTTTAATCGTGAAACTGCTGTTGTTGATTGTGTCAAATGACCAGGATTAAGTCGACTATAAGCTAATGATGAATCACTTTGTTGGTGAACATATTTCGGTCGATATGGTGAATAAAATAAATATAGTCCTCTTAAAATAGAACCAGTTAGAAAACTTCCACCTAAAATATATGTTAGAATTTCAAGAGGACAAGCAAATGCTAACATTGCACATAGACTTCCAGCTATAAAAACTGCTAGAACAGGGCTCCCACTTTCACGATTTTCATATCCTATTTGTTTTGCTAAAATCTTCCAATCACTTGTTGTTAATTTAACAAATAAGCTAAACATTTCAGGAAAAAGTTCGAGCAATGAACCAGAACAACCTAAAACTAATAAGCAGACTATTGCTGGTTTAACTTTTTCAAAACTTGTTGATTCAAATATCGTTAGTATTGGAACGGCAAAATATTCTTTGACCAACCTGTAATAATTAAAACGTTTAAACTAGTTGTGTAAAATTATAGGGTTTAACTTAGAATAGATTATACTTACTTAAATTCAAACAACGTTGACAAACATCCTGCTGTTAATACATTCGATAGAAAAACTACAAAAATAATTAAAAATCCGTTTAATTTTTTGTAATTTCCATTGGACGGAAACTCACACGGAAATGCAAATGATAAAAATGCAGCACTTGCTATTACCTAAAAAATGACAATGACCAAAATTAGCTGGATTTAACTAAAACGTTAATAATTTACCGATGATAACCCAGCTGGAACTAACGATTTAGTCCAAGAATCCGAAGTTCCTCGTAACCATGTCGTTATGGATAAAATGCCAGATACTCCCAATACACCAGCAACCATTAAGAAACTAAAAATTTTTGTATTTTCTAGACCTAACATAAACATTCCAGTTACTAAAAATATTACAGCCACACCTAATACATCGGGCCATGGCTCATTTGTAGGAGAATTACGTCCTGAAATTATAAAACATTTAAAATATTCAGTTTCCAATTTTAAATGTTTATGCTGTTTTTACCTAGTAAGTTTATTCGAGCTGATCCTCCTGTCATTGCATCTAAACATGTACTTAGTGTTCTTGCTAGAATACCACAGGCTGATAAAAGTGATAAGATATCCATCCACATAGCCAAAAATAAGCATAAAAAATCAAATCGATGTGTTGTGCGTAGATATGGAATTTGAATATTTTTTAAGCCTGATTTACAGATACCTGAAAAGGAACAAAACATATTTTTTTTACTACTTGCATGAGAAATTTCAATTATTTACTCAAAAACCCAAGACAAAAATTATTTTTCTCAGCTAAGGTTACTAATAATTATTCCCCACACCTAATAATAAGTATTTTAGCACCTTAGTAAATAATGAAAATATAATTTTTGTTCGTTTGTTAACTGAGTTCATCAATTCAATTTTTTTAGTTTCTTCCTAAAATAATAATAATATATTAAAAAATAATAAGCGTTTTGATTTTATTTTAATAATAATAAATAATGAATGAATGCAAAAACTTCTTTGCAACTATAGTTTAGTTTATTTGAAATTTTAATTCGTGTTAAACAGAAATCTGTTGAAATTTAGTTTAGTTGTGAGTTGTAGACTAAAAAAATTCTAAATTTGGTTCAACAATATTGAATAGATTTTCAATTCAATTCAATTCATGTCAAAAATAAATAAAAGCTATGTTTTTTAATGCAAAGCATATGTGATTTTTATATAGTTTTAAGAAAATTCATTGAAAATAAATTTCTAACTAAGCAGCCCTGAATAATAAATATCCAATACGCAATCCAATGATATGATACACAATGTTTCACCAAATCAAAATTTTTATTTATTCACCATTTGCTTATTAATTGACATTTTATTTTGTGAATAATTAAGAGTTTTAGTGTATTTTTTATATCAAGTAGTAAAAAAAATAGTATATAAACCTCGGTGAAGAAAATTTTCTCCATTTCGGTGCTTAATTCGCTCGAAACTTCGTTTCTCGCGAATTAATATCCACCTCAATGTAGAAAATTTACTTTATCACCTCGGTATATAATGTACTATTATTTTAAGCAATTTTGAAATTGATATATGTAATGTGATGTGAGGTTGTTCACTAATAAAACTAGTGCCTACGATTTCGTGTTAAATGGAACATTATTTTTATGTAAATAACAATTTAAGGGATCATAGTGATAGGGTATTTTTTTTGTAGAGTTTGAATAAAAAATATTCTATTAATAATAAATGATTGATTTTTGAAGGACTTTATTGTTATGATTTGATTAAGTTGAACGGTCTGTGTTAATGATATTTCTGTGTCTGTTTCATTTGATGTTTTTTTTTATACGACGGATCTACAATGTATGGTAATGTTTTTTTGTAAATGAGACGGAAACACAATGACAGATGAATAGAAAGCCTTTATAAAAATAAAAAGTCGTTGTATAAAAACGATTTCAATTATAATTTAGTTAAGTTTTAGTTTTCAACAAGTTAATATTGATATGTAAAATTAAGTTCTTGTTTGGTATCGGAACAGATACTTACATAAATTTTGCATTTCATTTTTTTTTCATAAATTTTGATAAAAAATATTATTAGTTATAAATGATAGTATTATTTGGTTTAAAATCAAAACTAAATATATATTTTGTGAAAACTATTGTTAAATTGGCTGTTGTAAATAAATATTTAATTAAAATAAAATAGAAAATAAAAATATTGAAAATAAGTTTATGATTGATAAGTTTTTTTGTTCTGAAAATCAACAAGTTTCAAGATGTGTTGATTTTTTTTTGTAATTGTTAAAACCCCGGTATAAACAGAAACCTGTTTATAACACCTTATTTCACTATGTTAGATTCTGGTTTAACACGTACTATGCCTAGGATCGTTCAGAATGGAACTCTGTCAAATAGTTCTATTTCAATCGGTGTATCTAGATAACTGATACTCTCCGACTTAACATAGTAGGAGAGTCATATTAGATTTTTACTTCCGAAAAAATTCTCTGACCGATGATTTTTTTGTTACGTGTTAAAAAGAGTGTGAGAAATATATCTATATCGATTTGCGTTTTCGTGAACAGAGGTGCTGCTTTTTTAATTTAACCATTTACCCCTTATCGGGGGTGAAAAATGTTTCATTCAAAATAAGTCAAGGAATAGATAGATTGACTAATTCTAAGCATTTTTTGTTATAGAATATTTTCTCTGAAAGTTAATACCTTTCGACTTATTCGCGAGTGAAAATGTCGATTTTTCAACCAAAACCACGTTTTCAGACGGTTTTTCATGAGTTACTCAAAAAGTAAGTATATCATATCGAAACAAAAATGATTAAAAAAATATAGCTTATAAAAAAATATTATGGATATGGTGTAGACCCATAGCAATCTTTATTATTTGAGATACAACGATAGTCGATAATGGAAGAGCTTAATAATTGTCAAAAGTCTGCAGAGTCATTGATCGGAAGATCAAGTCGTTTTGCGTTATCTACAAGGAAAAAATGGTCGGTGATTATATTTACCAACGAAACGTTCAACGGCTTGGTATCAGTTATGCTGGTAGCGATTATAAATTAATTCTTTAAGAGCGACAAGCCTTATGCTTCTGTGGCTGGTAAAAAATCCAGTTTACCTAAAAATGTGATGTGCTAAACTGTTACCCCTAAAGTCACTATGACAAAGCCCCAATATGATTATATGAAACTTGAGCATCCTTTGAAGATGGGCGAAATTTTATTTCAAAGCAGTTTAACTCACCACATAAAATTTGACATCTATTGCACTTATTCTTCAACTATACCGTACCGAGCCGTGATTTACCGTAACCACTTCTGCTGGATGTATGCGGAGGTTGTCTGTAAGACAGCGCGCCTAGATATTTTATATTCCAACTAGCAACAGTCATGTGGATACGAGAATGAACGTCCCCCAATCCAGCACAAATTAACCAATATGTGCGCATTTGAGACAATACAACGGAACAAAAAACAAAACCAAAACCAAGACTAAAAACAAAACTCGTTCTTATAACTATAGTAGGAAAAATGTGAAACCATTACGTTAAATCTTGGTGAGCAAGAAAGTATCTTACAGCTATCAAATATTTGGGAATAATGATGCATGCTGGATTTTTGTTAAAAGAATAATTAAAAATAGTTGAAGTCGAATGGTGCTGGCAAGAGTAGTTGATTGTGTTGTATCGAGCGATTTGGGCCGAAGTAAAAAATTCCAATTCCAAATTACTGGAATTGCAGTTGTACAGGTAGAAGGTGGCATCAGTTTACCGACTCATCGCATTGCGAATAACTTGTGCTTTTAAGGGATGATAACGATTGATATATTAAACAAGGAGCTTCAAAAAATATACTTGGGTAAAGTTATAATTACAGGAGCGGAAAATCAAAAGCATGCGTGGGTGGATTATTTTACTAATTGGTAACAAAAATAAGAGTATGTAGTTTAAAAGAGGACGGTGAACGTTTAGATTGATTTTGGATGTAGTAAATTTTCCAAACAGGAAGCATGAAGAGGAACATTACCAATCAGTTTCTGACGGGATAGGGGTCTTCTTTTCTTTATAGGTTTAAATTTAAGTTCTTTTCAAACTGTCAAACTTGTATAACAGAACCAGAAATAACAGAACACATATGGTACTATTTTCCAAGTTATGAACAAGAGAGGAAATAAATGGTCGAGGTTCTACAAAAACATTTCGGTTCTGGGAGTGAATTGTATTTAATGCACAAAACAAAAACGATGTGTAAGGGAGAAAGTCAGTTACACACTAAGGTAATTAAGAAACCGAACAAAAACTGAAGGGTATAATCAATGGAGTTACCATTGTGGCTTTACTTTGCCCATGAATTAATGCTGGACGATAGTTCCTTGATAAGATGAAGAAAAGGGGGTGTTGGGTTTAGGTAAGTAGGCATTATAATCGCAAGTCGAAAGACAATAAAGGGATTCCTATCTTTTTTTTATGAGTGCCCCTTCCCTACTTCTTTAAATAAAACATTTATATCGTAAGGTACAATAAACAAGCTTCAGCGCGGCATCATCCACTCTATAATGGAGGTTTTTGCTTTTCTCTGGATTTGTTTGGAAGACACGCAATTTTTAGAGACCTATTAAACATAGTAGAAAGGTTTTCTACTAATACTGCTCGGGAGTCTGTTGGGGTTTCAATCCTGTTTAAGATAATGTTGCATCAAAAACTTCCCTTTCGTGCTAAGAATCCAATTTTGTGCTGTTCTTTAAGGTTGACAAACTGGATAGCTATAGAAAATTATAGTTGACAGTCGTCTGAAATAGCCTTTTGCCATATAATGATTCAGAAACAAAAGCCATGTCTGTCACTTCTGATCAATTTCTGGTTACGGAATTTGAGTTGTAATCAATACAATACAGTAAAAATTATTGATTAACCGAAAATTAAAAATCGACTTTGCCCTTTCCTTGGTTTTGGTGTCTGAGCTTCCCCAAATAACATGATGGACGTTGACATCCATGAATTTAATCAATTTTGTCTGAGTCCGTGTTCGTAGAAGACAGCAATTTTAAGGCAGTTGTTCCTTGATAATCATGCGCCAAATATGATAATTCAAAGGAAACCAAATTTTGGTAGATTTTTATGCTGAAAGAAATCATGTCCTTGCCGCTATAGTTGGATAATGAGAATATACTTAAGTTATTTTTTGCTAAAATACAAGCTCTTACCTTACCATTGCTTTTCACGAGGAATAATGTTAAGTGATACTCACAGTTTTTGACCTGTGCTTGAAATTCGGGTTACAATTATCGCCGAATTGATACGTAGGTTTGGTATTGAAGCGTATAACGTACTACAGCTAGTTTTTGTGCACTGTTTGAGCTGATAAAAAATGCCTCAGGCAACATCCACTTTGGAAAAGGCTGCGTTGAAGAAGGTTTAGCTTTTTTAACGTTAAAAAATTGTTGCTACACCTCTACCAAAGGTAGTTGAGGAGTATGGTGTGGAAGTCGTAGTAAATCTATCTATAAGATTTGAAAATGTTAAGCAAGCAATTTCTTGTTAAACACTGAAAGAAAAAATTCGGTTACTACAACCTTTTTTGTGCCAACCCAATTTTTCCTGTCACAATAACCTCAAATTCGGTTGTCTTATCTTCAAAAACAAACTGTTCTAACCGAATGATACATTTTTTCTTTCAATTTAGTAATTTCAAGGACACTCTAGATCTGAAGATTCTGCTAGGATTTTCTTTCGTGATTCGAGTTCTTAGTCTATTGGGGATTTGAAATCTTTTGACCACGTGTAGGAGTAGATGACCATTTTATAGAGAATAATTAACTGCTGGTGCGATTCACTCAAACCAGGTTATGTTTTAGTGGATAATGACTTTTCAGCTACATCCTCCACAAAATTGTTTGTGCTTAGTGTTGATGCTAGGGACTTTTATAAATAACAACAACTAAAGATTTGATCAAGTGCTTTTAAAAAGGTTTTGACAGCTTCACCCGAAAATTGCATTATTTTCTGTTTATTTGACGTTGAAATTTTCAATTTTGGTATCTGACGAAGAAGAAGTTCTTCAAGAAGTTCTTAATCCGTTTTTAATAATTCTGTTAAAATTTGCACACAAAGTGTGAGACGAACATTGTTAACAGTAACATTAAAAGCAGCGGGACGTTGTGGGGGTTCACTTTCTCTACAGATCGTAAAGAACGAAGTGTCAAAAACAACCATTACTGCAAAAGACAGCAAGCGCTCTTACACTAGGCATCTAAAACCTTTTTATTGGCAGAATGTGTTCTATATGGGAACGTAGACTGTCAACGAGTGTCCTTTACCTGTATTGATTTCAACAATTTACTTTATTCATTTGATGACTTAATTTAATCGATTTAGTTTTATATAAGTGACCAGTGCACAGTTTTTTTCCAACTTATCAGCTATTTTAGTTGACGTAGATGGTATGCGAACCTGAGTCCTTCGAATTTATAGTCCAACGTACTACAACTAGGTTAACACTCGGCTTATGAGGCGTAAAATGGAAGACCAGCTTATTGCAAAGGGTTAACCTCTAGATAACTAGATTGTCACTTGAGTATGTTCCAGAACCATAAAAGAAAGCAAAGGTGAAATTAATTCCAAAACTTGGAATCTAAGATTTGAAAATTACTGTCTGTGTCTTTTTAGATATTGGAGTCAACATGGGTATCGAAAATCCGAAATTTTACGTCCACGCAGTGCTACCTGGGTAACGCTAACAGAATTAGGTTGGTGTAGTTGAGAGGGGCAGAGTAAATACTGCTTATACTCAATGATTCTGTCCCATGGCTAGTCATTGGCGCCATAAAACCAGTGCAACTCAAGCGTCTGTTCTCCATGTTAGGGGCGGCTTGCAGTGGGTGTTTGTCTTGGATCAAGCGGCTCGCTATATAAACATGCAAAAAGGTTGTTTCTGGTGACTTTAAGATGCAGAACGAAACCATTCACGAAAATTTGGGTTAGGCGAAGAGCTAACACCCCATTACCGTAAAAAAATTATTGTCATGAATTCTGTACACAGGCCTCGGAATATCTCGGATTCATTATTGGAACGACCTCAGAAACTGTACTCGGACTACGATTTAAAAATAAGAACCTGGAACGTGCTAAGCCTTAGAAGTCCAGGAGATCTTCTAAAACTCACAGAACAAGTCGATAGCTACACACTGGATATAGTGGCATTACAAGAACTAAGATGGCGGTAGTGGTAGTGGAATCCATGAAACAGCGAAAGGATACACTCTTTATTATTGCGGTCATCAAAACGGAGGAGAATTTGGAGTGGGCTTTCTTATACACCGTCGCGTGAATCAGCATGTTATCGACTTCTGCCCAATTAATTTGCGGTCATGCACACTAAGAATCCGCACGCAAAAA
The DNA here is from genome assembly GCA_963693315.1 of Diogma glabrata. Taxonomy (NCBI): domain Eukaryota; kingdom Metazoa; phylum Arthropoda; class Insecta; order Diptera; family Cylindrotomidae; genus Diogma; species Diogma glabrata. Next base: position 83,839,995 of record OY856186.1, on the reverse strand, counting down.
TTCAATGTAACGATCGTCAATGTTCATGCACCTACTGAAGATAAATCAAACGATATTAAAGACCTGTCCTTCCTAGAACTCGAAGAAGTCATCAATAACATCCCGCGGCACGATATAAAAATTGTGGTAGGTGACTTCAATGCTCAAATTGGTAGGATTGCAGAACTTAAAACACATATCGGCCCTAACAGCTTGCATCATACCAGCAACAATAACGGTTTTCGCACAGCTGAGCTAGCTATGATGTATGTTCTAGTAATTTCCAGCACTTTCTTCCCTCACAAGAGAATTCATAAGGCAACGTGGAAATCAAATTACGGAAGAACGGAAAATCAAATCGCTCACGTCATGATCTCTAAGAGACACTCTACATGTATAACTGACGCTCGATTATACAGAGGTGCTGATATGGACACCGATCATATACTAGTGATCTTTACAAGTGCAAATTATCATCTACATTTAACAGACAAGCAAAAAAGACCGTGCGCTGGAATGTCGAAGCATTTAAACATCCTACAATCGGAAAACGACCACCGAAATCACACAACGAATGGTTTGACGATGAATGCCGCATATCCGTTGAGCATAAACAAAAACTGCGAGAAAAATTCAGAGTGCTTTTCCAATGCAGAGTGCTTTTCCAATGCACGGAATCTGACAAAAGATTTCCACCCAAGATCTACAGCCATCAAAAATGAAAATAATGAGCTTACAACAAGTGAACGTGATGTGCTGGCAGTGTGACGATCCCACTTTCAAGACCTACTGAATAGGACGAATGAAGTTCATCCTATTCGAGCAATTGCTCCATCAACTGAGGAGATTTTTGTCCCTTACCCAGCAATAGAAGAAGTAAAAGCTGCCATTAAGAAACTGAAAAATGGCAAATCACCAGGTTTCGATGGAATTCCCGCAGAACTTTTGAAAAATGGAGGAGCAGCTCTGGTCTCACGTATATATGATCTGATTCTTGCAATCTGGGACCAAGAAGAACTACCTGCTGAATGGAAAACAGCTCTCATTGTTCCGCTACATAAGAAAGGTGACCGTCTAAAGTGTGCGAATTGTCGTGGCACCGCACTGTTGATCACTGCAGATAAAATACTAACTAATGTCGTACTTGCTCAACTCATTTCGTTCGCCAGATCTATCATCGGTGACTATCAGTGTGGTTTTCGTCCCAACCGCTCAACCATAGATCAATGTTTTACCTTAAAGGATGATTCTGGAAAAATGTTGGGAGTACAACATCAGCATGCACCAGATCTACGTTGATTTCAAGCAAGCATATGATAGTATCATCCACGAAAACCTTTGGTCTGCACTCATATGTCTTGATATCCCAGAGAAACTTGTTTCTCTGTGCAAACTCACAACATCGGGATTAAATTGTAGGATAGTAATCGAAGGGTCAGTTTCTGATCCTTTCGATATAACATCAGGTGTTCGACAAGGTGATGCACTCGCGCCCGTACTATTGAATTTGGCACGCGATAAGAAAAAGCCGAATTGAGACACAAAACTGCATATATAACGGCAGGAGGGATCGATTTTGATCGATTATGATCAATGTTGATCTACGGGTCTGACTACCCTGCGTACTCCAGTCCCTGCCATTGACATATGAGTTAGCGTGAGATATCACATACCACTGGCAATGGCAGGAGATGTCATTAGCCAAGATGATATCTTAGGGTGCTGGCGGACGAACTTTAATTAGTCAACGGCAGCACTTCCAGTCTTAGCTGGGCAGCGTTCCGTAGCGGTACCGCTCATTAGCTCTTCCGAGGAATCGAACCAACACGTAGTTATGTGTGGGCTTTGTGCCTCGATTGGGGTAGTGGGCGGTGCGTCTGGGGTGCGCTGCATCAGCTGGATTATTGGCATTTAGTTTTGTTTTGTTTTCTGCAAATTTCTCACAATTTGTTTTTCACTTATTATTTTGTTATTATTTCTTCATCTTATCATGAAATATTGGCATATGTCATATTTTGTAGTATGATAGGATTTTTTACTTAGTTATGCATTTTAAAATAAAACACAAAAAAATAAAATAAACATTTTGATATATATATGGCAGTACAACCGAAAAAAAATAAGTCTGCAAGTGGTAAAGCAAATTTGCGCAATCCACCCGCCCATAAAGCGGCATGTCCACGGAATTTGCAGGGACAAAACATATATGAATCAATAAAAAATTTTAAAATACATGTTCAAAACATCTGCGGATTGAACGCTAACCATGACCACGTGCAACATCATCTTGAGCACGACAAACCGAACATTCTATTCCTTACAGAAACACAAGTTTCTGAAAATTTTCTCTTTATAGAATCGCTTAATTCCAAATATAGGCTCGAATCAGCTTTCAAACTCCATCAGGGCGTGTGCGCATTCATTCATGAGAGTGTTGCGTACACGCGCTTTCCAAATTTTGAACTACACGGTGACGGCTTCAATACAATGGTTTTAAAGATTTGTCTTCCAGAAATGACTTTTTTTACAATAGCTTTATACCGGTCCCCCAACAAACGTAACCCAAACTTTTTTAATATACTGACAAAAATTATGGACGAGATTAGAGCAAAGTCCCCTAATTGTGAAGTTATCGTTACCGGTGACTTCAACGTCCACAACAAATCATGGTTGAAATTCTCCAAATCGACCGACGATGTTGACAATAGTGGAAAACTGGCAGAAATTTTTGCCGCGTCTCAGGGCCTATTCCAAATTGTTAAAAGCCCGACTTTCACTCCCCGTAATGGCGGTGATAATAGTTTTCTACTAGATCTCTATCTTACCACAATGCCAGATATTACGAGTGTCGATGTTGCGAAAGGTAGTATTGGAAATTCTGATCATTATTTAATCTCATCAGTTATCAAAACTGATTTACTTAAAACTACAGCTCCCAAACCCCGTAAAATATTTCACTACTCAAAAATGGATAAGAGTGGTCTTCAAAATTTTTTCCATGGTTTCCCTTTCGACCGTCATTGTTTTTACACTGACAATGTAAATGTTTCTGCTCAAAACTTTACAGAAACCATCCAATTTGCTATCAATAAATTTGTCCCTTTCTCCATAGTAAAACCCAAACAAAAATACTTGTATTCGAAAGCTGCCAAAACGGCACTTAGAAACAAACGTAGATCATTTACTATTTGGATTCATAACAAAACTCCCACTAATCGATCCCAATATCTAAAGGCCAACAAAATATCTAATCAGATTATCTCAAACGAAAAGTCCGAAATTGACAGAGCGAAAGCCTCAAAACTTACGTCTATGCCTGTTTCTGACAAGAGTTTCTACAGTGCCATTAATTCTTTAAATTCTGGTACAAAATTTTCTATTCCCCCTATTATTGATGGTGATTTAATCGTCAATGATCCCGCAAGAAAAGCTAACTTGTTCGCTGAACGCTTTGCTCTGAACTCCACTGTTTTGGAAACTCCTAAAGAAATACCCCAAATCCAGTCTTCAGGTGTTAATATGAATGAACTTCACTTCAAACCCAAAATAGTCGCTAAACTTTTAAAGGGGTTAAACATCAACAAAGCATCAGGAATGGACAATATTCCACCCATTATTTTAAAAACCTTTTCCAAAGAACTTGCACCAACTTTAACTAAAATATTCTACCAATCCTACAAATCTGGTATATTTCCCTCGTGCTGGAAGTTGGCAAATGTCCAGCCCGTCCCCAAAAAGGGACCAAAATCCGATATCTCAAATTATAGACCAATAGCTTTACTATCGGTCCTATTCAAAGTCTATGAGCATTATATTAATGCACATATTTCAAAATTTCTGGAAGAAAATCATTTAATATCCGACAGCCAATACGGTTTTCGAAACAAAAGATCAACTACCGATCTATTAAACTATGTAGCGCATTGTTGGAACAGCATACTTGATAAAGGTGGTGAAACATACGTTATCGCTTTAGACATCTCCAAGGCATTCGATCGAGTCTGGCATGCCAACTTAATCAACAAGCTCGTTGCGTACGGTTTTCATCCCAATGTTGTGAAGCTGATTCAAAATTTTCTATCCGACCGATACATTTCGGTAACCTTAGACGGATATTCTTCTGAGTCTAAACTAATTAACGCTGGTGTACCCCAAGGCTCAGTATTGTCCCCAACCCTATTTTTGATTTATATCAACGAATTGTTGAAAATCACCAGCAACCCAATAAATAGTTTTGCAGATGATAGTACTCTGCACAAGTCGTTCGAGCCCCTTCCTTCAAAAGGTAAAATGCACGAACGAATTAATCCTGCCCGGAGAGACGCTGCCATAAACGTGAACAAAGACCTGAATAAAGTCGCCGACTGGGGTGACCAAAACCTTGTCAATTTCAACTCCACCAAAACACAGCTGTTGATTGTTTCCAGATTAAAGACCGAGTTCCCCAAAGATATTTTATTTAGTATGTGTGATGAACCAATAGGTGAATGTAAAAACATTCGTTTATTGGGTGTCACAGTTTCAAATGACCTACTCTGGAACGATCATGTAATGGCGATGGCAAAAAGCGCGTCTAAAAAACTCGGCCTCCTAAATAGATGCAAAAAATTTTTCACTCCATACCAATTGCTCCATGTTTATAAGTCCTATATTCGTCCCTGTATGGAGTACTGCTGTCAAGTTTGGGGTGCTGCCTCTGTTTCCATCTTGGCCCTCTTGGACTCTGTTCAAAAGCGAGCTATACGAATTGTAGGTGATCGAACTTTGACATCAAAACTTGATTCCCTACAACATCGTCGCACTGTTGCTGACCTCGTTGTTTTTTACAAATATCGTCATCAGCAGTGCTCAGATGAAATCAGCGGCATCATGCCTCAAACTTATTCTTACCCCCGTTCCACTCGGCAATCGGCTGCCGCAACCAGTGAAACGGTAAAGATCCCGCGCTGTCATACTGGCAGATCGCAGAGAGACTTCTTTGTCCGAACTGCGTACAAATGGAATAGTTTGCCGGAACACTTAGTCTCAGGTGGCTTCAACCCACAGATGTTTAAAAAAAGCGTTAATCTACACCTCAGAACGCCAGTTGTTGTGGGACCCAGGTCTAGACCTAGGTCTTAAAAGGTATTTATGTGTTGTTGTGACACATATTCTAAACCCTATTACACAACACATTTTATTAAAAAAAAAAAAAAAAAAAATATAACAAATCTAGTCATGTTCTTGGCTACGCAGATGATATTGTGCTTTTCGGACGTAGAACAAGCGATATCAAGGATATGCTCTCTCAACTTGAAAGAAATGCTAAACGACTTGGATTATACATCAACACCGGCAAAACTAAAGTGTTAACAACATCTAGGAACATACCTCCCGGAAATCTGGATACTGGCGACTATGAAGTGGAACGCGTGGAAAACTTCAAATACCTCGGGTCTGTAATAACAACGTCAAATGACATGCAGGCAGATATCAAAGCCCGACAGAGTTTTCTACGCATACTCAAAACTTCTGCGATAAAAACATCTTTCGCGGTCATGTAAACTCATCCTTTACAAAGCATTAATCCGATCTATGCTTACATTTGGAAGTAAAGGCTGGACACTGACTTCCTCCGATTGTAGAATTTTATCAACTTTCGAGAGGAAGGTCATACAAACAATTTATCGTCCATGCAAAGTTGCTGAAAATCAGTATAGAATCCGAATGAATCATGAAATCAGACAGCTTCTTGGAGGCAGCGATGTAATCGGATTCATTAAATCCAACCGGATTAGATGGTTTGGTCATGTAGAAAGGGCTCCATCGGATAGAATGTTTAAAAAACAGCGTTCCAACAACAACCAGCTGCTGTTCGTCGAAGAAGAAGACCTAGACAACGCTGGCGTGATGACATCATCCAAGACCTTCGTGATATAGGATATCGAAACTGGGGTCAACTGGTCATGGAGATATTTGGAAGCTGATTGCACAGACGGCAAAATCCCTCCATGGGATGTAAACGCCAGAGAGAGAAAGAGTGAAAGAGTCAACATGGCTTAAACCATTATTCACGCGGCCTTTGAATTAAAAAACTTGAAAACAACACAATTGGTTGTATATATGGGGTTATGAGAGCTAGAATAACAAAAAGCTAGACAGGTAGACACATGGTAACACACATCTGTAACAACTGTAACAAAAATTACCTATTTGTTGGTGCAACGGTAATATTTATTTTAGAAGGGATAATTTTTTATAAGATTGTTCAACAATCTCATATTTGTTTTGTGTAACGATAATTTTTGTATGATATTATTCAATAATCGCTTATTTCGGTACAACGACTTTTTTAATGCAATTTTTAGTGACAAAAATTTTGGTGCAACAATTTTTTAAGCTATTTTTCCACAATTGTACATGACAATGAAGTAATTCTAATACAAACACCAATAATTTTTTAAATCATTTACAACATCATCCACAAATGGTGCAGCATTCCTCGCAACATTTAGTAATAATAATTTAGTCATTAATATGAGTGGTTAAATTTATTTAGTATGGCAGGTTGGATCTGGCAGGAATCATGTGGTGATAGTCATAGTTGATGTAATCGTGGCGATGGCCTATGTCCTTCAATAATTTTTTCGTCATCAGAGTCTACTTTGCTTTCAACCTTTGTTTCTATTTATTCAAAACCAATCGTGTGCATCCAGAATTTGTAGAAGGTGGAAGATAAAATTAACGAATCAACGCACTGAAGCTAGTCGGAATAAACTCAAGGCGCGCATCCTCATGTCGTTCGGATTGCTTGTAATTGAATGTACAAGAAAAATTGATCAGTTCTCTAGTGCTATCGAAGAAAGTATTGAAATTCGTAAAACTAGTAAATCAGCAATAAAGAAGGATAGATGTTGTTAATTGGTTGGAGATTCATGACAATATTCAACCTTTTTGTAATTGTTAAATATGCGGTCTTGCAATGGAACAAAATAAGCAAAAATGTATTGTTAAGATATTCCGTCTAGTTAAACCCTACATGTCTGCTTGAACAAAAACAGAATAGTGTACAAGTTTTAGAATTTAATTTTAGATTTGTAGTTCGAAATAAACAATGATTTGTAAACCAACATTGGACCTAGTGAACGGCTTTAAACATTTTCAGTACATTTTTATTCTACAAATACAATCAAACTAGAACTACCATCAATATTTGTTTCAAGTATCAAGACAAATTAACATGCAAATCAATTTCTATATATACATACATCTCATTATATGTTCATGAAAACCAATATGTGAAAACTTAGAAAATAAATAACAAACATTATGTAAATAAAATCAATTTCACTACGTAATAAAATTAAAAAACTCAATCAATTTCAAAAGAGAAAAATTAAAATTCAATCGTAAAGTTTTATTGAATTTCGTTTAACTTTTAGCGTAGTTTAATCAACCCTGGCAATATATGGAATCGGATGCAAGCATCTATGATCATCACTAATATGTAACACCCCATAACAAACCTCAGCTTGAAGTTATAGTTATCGAAATTTGTTACACATACTAATATTGTCCCTGTCAATAAATAAATACATCAAAAAAAGAAAAACTAAATAAATTATTTATTTCTAATCAAACAATTTAATTTATGATATGAATAAAAACAATCCCGATTACTATAATGACGATTGAAAATTTGTAGTATGTATATCAGTGATAAAATTGATAAAATTTTTGCGTATAGTGCAACGTCAATTAAATAATTAGATATGCATTAGACAATGTTTTATGTTGACTACGTTTAAAGAATGATAAGAAAAAACCAAATTATTGATTATTATAGTTAATAAAATGTTTGACGTTCGTATATTGAACGCGTTGATATTATACCTGAAAATATTGCCGAAACAGCTGCAATAGTAGTTGCAAGAACAGCACCAGGTCCGCCCGTCTCGTCATACGCTACCAAATGTGTTAAGACAATTACTCCTATAGCCCATCGCCCTCCTGTCCCTGGAGGGATTATCTTCAATGGATTCCTGCAATTTTAAAGAAAAATAAATATTTAACCAAGCATTTCAAATTCTAGTTAAAACTTTAAAACTTTATGTTTTGTATTTTTGTTTATTTGTCGGGTTCGAAGCATATCAAAGTATTTTGCATTAAATTTTTAAAAACCATTAACAATCTAGTTTTCAAATTAACCGAAAACTATTCAATTTGACAAATTAATTGAAAAATCAACTAATTGCTGATTTAGAATATGGAATTTATTTTTCAAGCAAAACTCAACTAAACAATTAATTGCATTGTTAAAATTAATACAACTTAAAACACATGTCACCTAACTTAGCCCTGCCATTTTTAAGAAAACTAAACACAAAGATTGTGCTCTATTGTGCTACAGTTGTGCTACTCAGAAAGAATGCCATATCACCAATGGAAAAAAGTTGGCACGCTGAAACAATTTTTCGAGCAGAAGTTAGCCCCACCGTTGCAAATAATTGAACACAACGTAGAAGCCGAATTCCACTTGAACTAAGCGAGATTCCACTCCTGGCAATAAATCGAATTCCTTTTAAAAATCATAAAATTCAACCATCATACGAGGCTACGAATTCTACAAACTCTACAAACTTTCAAAATTAAATAATATAGTATGCTTTGTAAATTTTCTTTAAAATATTGAATAGTTTATTCTTCCTTTTGAAATTTGACAACCAAGCAGATAAGACGTTTTCCTGAAACTTAGAGTCATTAAAATTTGATCAGCACTTGTTTTAAATTATCTCAAAGAGATTGAAAAATTTTCTTAAATTTGAGATTCAGTAATTGTCACAACAAACAAAAGATAAAAGAAAGCTGGTTTAACAATCGGGAAAAGTCTCACATTTCAAAATTTGTGAAAGAAAAACTAATGTAAGATAACTATTTCAAATTTCAAATTTCAAATAACTAATTAATTAATTGTAAATCTGATTGAAAAATGAATTATAGGTTTGAGTACTGCATTAAAAAGACAAGAAACATAAATTGAGTTTTTGTCAAAGCGCATACTACAGACATTTTCCAACGCTCGCCATTTTGAAAAAACTGAAAAACAAAAGTTGTCCTGTATTGTCCTCGAGTTGTGCTGGTTGTGCTATTTAGAAAAACATTTCATATCCCTAGTGGAAAAATTTTATAACACTAAAATCATTTTTTCGAGTAAAAGTTAGCCCCGCCATTTTGGAAAAAAAGAAAAACAAAGGGTCTGCTGTACAGTGTTAGAGTTGTGCTAGTTGTGCTATTCAAGAACAAATTTGTACCACCAGCAGAATATTTTAAACACGCTAAAACGATTTTTCGAGTTGAAGTTAGCCTCATCATTTTGACAAAAATTAAAAGCAAAGGTTGTGCTGAATTGTGCTAGGGTTGTGCTGGTTCTGCCACTCAGAAATAGTTCCATATTATCAATGAAAAAAAGTTGGCACGCTAAAACGACTTTTCGAGCAGAAGTTAGCCCCGCACATTTTGAAAAAAATGAAAACCAAAGGTTGTGCTGTATTGTGCTCGAGTTGTGCTGGTTGTGAAACTTAGACAAACATTTCGTAGCCCTAACAGAATTTTTTTACAAAGTTAGCATCATTTTTTTCGAATAGGTTAACCCCGCCATTTTGGAAGAAATTAAAAACAAAAGAAGTGCTGTATTGTGTTATAGTTGTGCTAGCACAACCCTACGGAAAAAACATCGTATCACCAACAGAATAATTTAAACCACGCTAAAACAATTTTTCGAATGAAAGTTAGCCCCGCCATTTTGCAAATATCAAAGAAGAAAGGTTGTGCTGTATTGTGCTACAGTTGTGCTGGATGTGCCACTCAAAAGGAATTTCATATCAACAATGAATCAAAGTTGGCACGCTAAAACGATTTTTCGAGCAGAAGGATATTTTCGAGCAGAAAGCATTCGAGCAGAGTATTAAGCAGAAGTTAGCTCCGCCATTTTGAAAAAACTGAAAAACAAAGGTTGTTATGTATTATACTCTAGTTGTGCTGGTTGTGCTACTCAGAAAGAATTGCATATAAGCAATGAATAAAAGTTAGCAGACTAAACCGAGTTTTTGAGCAGAAGCTAGCAACGCCACTACGGGGGTAGGGAGGGTAAAAAAAATCTTTTTTGACCCAAGCGAGTGGGGTGTCATTTGAGAAAACACTTAATTTAAAAATTATTGCAATTTTTTGTTAGAAATTTTGGGTGCACAGTTTTTGAGTTATGGACAAGAAAGTTCAAAATTCAGATCGTTTCGCCTACGTTTCGACGATGATTGACAGAAAAATTTGAAAAAATTCACAGAGACAGAAAGATTGGTAAATTTTGAATGAAAATCATAGCGAAGGCTCAAATATTTATATTTCTGTGTGTTTAGGGGATGTGTGTGGGGAGAGTAAAAAAACCATTTTTGACCCAAATGAGTGGAGTGTCATATGAAGGAGTACATAATTTAAGAAACATTACAGTTTTTTTTAGAATTTTGCAATGTATGGTTTTTGTGTTATTGGAAAAAAAATATTTTTAGTATGTAGCCTCTCCTACTAAATTTCAACACTTGATTGACCGAAAAAATAATCAAATTTAATCCATTTACAAGCTGGTGTACTTGAATCTTTCTTAAGTTACCAAAACCATCTATGCATAAGATTTAACCTGAATTAACATTTTTTTTGCCATTTTTGATCAATGTAGGTTTGATTGTAATTTCTATTGACATTTACAATTTAACATTTATTTTGTTATGCGTCTATAGTCTGGAAGTATAAGGACATTACAATTTACAACACAACTTTTTGTCAATAATTTTTGAAGTGAAACTTCTTTATCGGCGTTTTAAAAAAAAAATTAAAAATTAAAAATTTAAAAAAATCGTCACAATTTTCGGTTACGTTGTTTTTTTATAAATTTTAATTTTGTTTTGATAATTTTATTTTTGTTAACAGAGCATGCACAATGAAAATACTTTTACTCATGAGTTCCAAGTTTGTATGAATATTTATTTTGAGAAAAAAAATTTATTTTTGAAATACTTTTTCCTCAATGAAAAAGTTAAAAATTTCTTAACTTTTTCCTCATGATTAGTAGAGAATTGAGCTACCTACATTTTAAAGCATTGTATTTCTTATTAAAAAATAATAATAAAAAGTTGCCAAAATCTCATGAGGAAAAACCTCATACATTGTGCATGCACCGTTATTTATTTAGTATTGTACTATATGTTATATGAGTTGGATGTGTCGATTGTAGATGGTGGTCATGGTGGTCATTGTGGTCATGGTGGCCATGGTGGTCATGGTAGTCATGGTGGTCATAGTGGTCATGGTGGTCATAGTGGTAATGGTGTTCACGGTGGTCATGGTGGTCATGGTTAATGGTGGTCATGGTGGTCATAGTGGTCATGGTGGTTATGGTGGTCACGGTGGTCATGGTGGTCATGGTGTTCACGGTGGTCATGATGGTCATGGCGGTCATGGTGGTCATGGTCGTCATAGTGGTCATGGTGGTTATGGTGGTCACGGTGGTCATGGTGGTCATGGTGTTCACGGTGGTCATGATGGTCATGGTGGTCATTGTGGTTATGGTGGTCACGGTGATCATGATGGTCACGGTGGTCATGATGGTCATGGTGTTCACGGTGGTCATGATGATCATGTTGGTCATGGCGGTCATGGTGGTCGTGGTGGTCAAGGTGGTCATGCTGGTCATGGTGGTAATGTGGTCACGGTGGTCATGGTGAATTGGAGTGTATCAAAGATATATACGAAGATACTCACCAAACAATTGGTTATCAATAATCGGTGTTTTTTTCCTAAGCCTTATCTACCCAATTTCTGTGAAGTTCTAAATAGTAGAAAAATGAAATGTCATAAAGAAGTTTCACTTTTTACCTGTGTACTCTGGTACACACACTACTTTTTGATATTGTGTTCTTTTACACTCACGGAACCCTTGACGAGCGAATTTTATTCGCACTTGTCTGACTTTTTTATAATACAACGAGTATAAACTGACTGAAAAAACATGAAGTTTTCATATTTTCATTTTTCTTGGTATAAAACAAACAGATTATTTTTTTGTTATTAAGTTTGTTTTAGAAATATATTTTATGGTCGAAATTTGAGTTAAAGCTTTCAGAAACAGACTAAAATTATTTGTTAACCAAACAATAAACCCAAGATAGGCATTAAATTTTTCTTATAGATAAAAGAATTGACTATTTAAATGTAACAATTCGATTTGTAAACATGAAAATTGAAGATGTTTTTATTGTATATTTTTCTTATTTGATCAAAACCGATACCTGTACGTATGTGTAAAAGTGTTCTAATATAAATTTTTCTAAGGAAACCATACACAAATTCTATCGATTAAAGAAAACTTAAAAGCAACCTGAAAAAACATTTATTTTTTGCCTATTAATCTTGTTTCTAAAATGTATTTTACAATTAATTTTGAATTACTTTATTGATTATTTTATGGTTTATAAGTTTTGTACTTTAAACCTAATATTGTTACTATACTGATATATATATATATATATCAGGCACGAAGCCTGTTTTGTTTTACGACGGAAGCAGTAAATTCTAGAAATAATTTTTCTTAAAACACTGTTTAAGGAAAGGGACTTTATATTATATGTGCTTTATTTGTTTTTCAAGATGTTTCTTACATTGTTTTACTACGTACTTTTAGTTAATTTGTATTTCATCTAGGATGGTTAAAATCTAGTCAAGTTTTTAGCAATGAGCTTAGTCTCAAATCAAAACATAATAATTAAATTTTTATATTTAAGAATACTTTATATTAAGAATAACAAACACTATAGACCTTCATTTTGTTGAATTTTAAATGATTTAAACAAATATATTTTAAATTACTATATTTTAAACAAACAAAAAATTGATGATCATCAAATAACTCATGCATTCGAATATTATAAATTAAATAAAAAGCATTAAACAAATAAATTTGCTAATATTTTTGCTAATTTGCTGACACAACGTTATTTTAATAAAAAACACAGAAAATGAACCAAATAAACCAAATATTCAAATTTTAAAGTATTTAGATATTATTTTGTACATATTCAGAATTTGATACTTAAACATTTAATTTAAAGGCTAGTTAGGGTAAAAAGGGGTTTTTGTGTGAGAAAAATCCAAAATATACTTTCGAATTAAAAAGTTCACATGACTTTCTTAATTACTTGAGTTTTAAATGCTCAATCAAAATCCGAAATATAATTCAAAATTGTTTCATTATTCAAATCTAGTGAATTAAAAATTCTTAACTAGATTAATATTTTTGATAAATAAATAATTTTCCGTTCTCATATTTTCCAAAAATAGATGAGTGGCGCAATCCATATAAGAAACGAACAAATATATGCAAAATTTGTGAATATAACTAAATATTTATTTAACACGAATACTACAAATATTTGTTATTTATTTATTAAAATATTATTAATCTAGTCGGTACATCTAATGCTACATCTGTGTTAAGTTGTCGTAAATCATATATAAATAAAAGTAAAATTAAAAATTAAAATTTTTTAAAATTCGTAAATTTAATTCCGTAATTAAATAAATAAATTAATCCATAATTCAAAAAATAAATTCGTTTTTTTTATTAATTCTTAAATTCGTTATTAAATAATTAAAAATCTTTGTTTCAATACAAAATAAAATAAATCAAATAAAAAAAATAATTCAGTTTATTATTTGCATGAAAAATAAATTTCTAAGTTTTATATAAAAGTTCAATTCTTCGTTGTTGGGAACTAAAATTGTTAATGACTTTGTCGTAAAAATCATCACCACTTTTCAAATTATTTAATAAATTTTTTTCAATAGATATTAGGGCTAAATTTGATAGTCTCGATTGTCCACATTTATTTCTTAAATACGTTTTAATTCTTTTTAAGCAAGAAAATGATCTCTCAACAGAGGCTGTAGTTACAGGAAATGTTAACACCAATTTAATAAATTTAAAATATTCGGAGAAACAATTATCCAACTCAGTTTCAACTAAAAAGTGTAAAACTTCTTGAATATTTTTTTTAGCTGTAAAATTATCATCATTGAAAACTACTTTTAATTTTGTTTTTAAGGCAGGAATATCAAAAAAACCAGGATAAGCATTTTGTAAATTTAATATTAAGCTCTCTGGAAATTTTTTATCGAAATTTTTATATTGTGAAAGATCGGCTAGCTTCAGAAACTCAAAATATGGTAAGGAGTCGAATCTATTATCTAGTTCTATAATAATGAGGGTTATAACTGTTTTCAATAGATTTTCAAATTCAGCTTTTGTAGATAGATTCCCATCTGATCGACGTGTTTCTAAAAGGTCTAAATTCTCCATTTGATCAACACCTTCCCAAAAATCTCCGAAATTCTCTGTTATGCGACTAATAGTATTTTTGAAGCTATTGATTTGCTGTATACAAAATTGCATATCGTTGGATTTAGTTTGTAATATTTTAAACAAAGTATCCGAATG